>CM055197.1:19206832-19297656 GCA_029224185.1 Karalla daura
TCCTTCAGGCCTCCCTCAGGCCTCCTTCAGGCCCGACTGTATCTCCTGGACCTAGGACGGACCTAGCTCTCTCGCTACTCTGAGAAAAAGAAAAGGCAGCAGAGGCGTGTCCTCACTCTCTCTGATGTTCTCCCACGTCCACTGATCGTTCTTGAAGAAGGGGTGCCTCTTGATCTCGTCCACGCCGTTCCGGCCCAGTCGGCACCTCCCTGCGTGGGGGGGGGGGGGGGGGGGGCAAACGGAGACACGCTCGGCCCGGGCTTCAAAAAAAAAAGGGAAAGTCTGTTGTCTGCGACTCTCGAACCTGTCGGTGAGGAAGGCGCAGATGAGGTTCTTGGCGTCGTTGGAGATGTCGCTGTCGTCGGGGAAGGTCAGGGCGTTCTTGTGGTTCATGATCTTGCTGTACGTCCCCACCAGGGAGTCGGCGTAGAACGGAGTGTCGCCTGGGGACAGGGAGGAGGAGGAGGAGGAGGAGGAGGAGAGGAGGAGTCGACCAGACGGGTTTTTTTTTTCCCCCCCTTTCGTCGTCGCCCTCCTCCCTCCGGGCGGAGCTCGGCCGCTCGCTACTCACCAACCAGCATCTCGTACAGGGAAGACGCCCCACCGACCACCAGTCGCACTCCCTGCCGTAGTAGCCGTCCCCCCCCTGGGGACTTCAGTACCTCGGGCGAGATGTAGTCGGGCGTGCCCACGGCCGTGTCGCATCGTACCATGCCGTCCTGCAGCCCGGGCGGTTCGAAACAAAAAGCCGTCTTAGCCACCGCACCCGAGCAGCGAGAATGCGGATGGAGACCCCCCGAGCGGGCCTACCTTGTTTCATCTTCATGCAGGTCCGAAGTCGGCCAGCTTCAAGTGGCCCGCCTTGTCCAGCAACATGTTGTCGGGCTTCACGTCCCTGGGGGGGGCGGAGGACACATGTCATGACATCGACTGGGCGTCTAGCGCGGCGAGAGGGGTTGGTGGTGGGGGAGGGGGGGTGACTAATTCCTGGACCACTCCAGGAGACCTCACAGGTCTGTAAACGCACATCGACTGTTTAAACAGTCCGGAATGAAGGGGCTGAAATGAGCCACCGCAGCAGGTTTGGCCTGGAGGTGGTTTGCAATGCAGGTTCAACGGGCTTCGATTGAGAGGCGGACACCTTCGGGTGCTCGGGTGAATGGAGGCTTCGAACGGGGGGTTATAATGCATTACGAGTAACGCTTAGAAACGGGTGCCTGGTCCGCTTCCTGTTCATTGTCCCTCACATCGCGAAATCACCTCGGCCGACCCGATCCTGCGGCCCAGCGACCGTCAGGGTGAGTGATGACACGCGCTGAGGAAGCTGAGCGGTACCCGCTCAGGGGGGGGGGGGGGGGGCGCTACCTGTGGATGAAGCCCATGGCGTGGATGCCGTCCAGGGCCAGCACCACCTCGGCCGTGTAGAAGCGGGCCCACTTCTCCGGCACGTCGTAGTTGCTCATCAGGTTGACCAGGTCGCCGCCGGGCATGTACTCCATCACCATGTAGAGGTAGCGGTCGTCTTGGAAGGCGAAGAAGAGCTGCGCGCGCACCACACACGAGTCGCATCATTTCTCCTGTGTGCGTGTGTGTGTGTGTGTGGGGGGTGGGGCTCTGGCCACCCCGTCCGGGCGGACTCATTACCTGGACCACCCACGAGCTGTTGGCGAACGCCATGATGTCCCGCTCCTCCCAGAAGAAGGCCGAGTCCGACCGCTTGATCATCTCGAACTTGCTCAGCAGCTTCATGGCGTACACCTTGGCACGTGGCCCTGTGCCTCACCTGGGGGAAGGACGGGGAGGAGAAGCGTCTCGGGTGACCGCGGCGTCCACGCACTCCCGCCTCACGGGCGCGAGGCGCGGCGGCAACGGGGGCCCTCTTACCAGCTGGACCTCGCCGAACGCCCCCCGCCCGATGACCTTGACCACCTCGTAGTCCTCGGGCTTTCATGCGCAGGTCGCGGATCTTGCTGATGGTTTCTTTGTCTGGGGGGTGTGGGGGGGAGGGGGAGGGGCGGACACACACACACACACACTCACATGAAAACAGAAAGTAGAAAAGAGGACGTGCTCGCCACCCCGTTCTGCTTCGGTTACGGCGGGTGACGTCAAAGGGGGACTTCCGCCTCCGCTCTGTGCGCCGGGGCGTCGCAGGGCACGTGGTGCCCGGGTGAGCACCCCCCCCCCCCCTCCCGCCCCCCCCGCTGCAGGACTTCGCTAGGAACGTCCGGGCGGACAGGGAGCCTGCAGGGGACGAGGGATGCCGTCCTAGGGGGGGGGGCGACACATCGGGGAGAGGGGTGGAGACTCTCCCCTCGGAGAGATGGCAGTCACTGTTCGGCCAGATTTGGTCAAAGATGAACTTTGGGGGGGGGGGGGGGGGGCGACTGACATGGAATCGCATGGACAAGGGGTGGGTGGGTGGGTGGGGATGGGAGGGGGGCGTCCGAGTTCAACTGATCTAAAAATAAACTGAAATCTAAAAAAAAAAAAAAAAAAAGCGAGGCCTGGGGGGGTTATCGGAATAAGAGCATTCAAAGAGGGAGTCACTAAGTTCCGAATGACTCCCTGTGCAGATGGAGAGGCAGGTGCATGGGCGAGAGCACGGATAGCTGCAGCGCCGTGTGCATTTGCATTTGCGTGGGGGGGTGGGGGTGGAGGAGGAGGAGGCGTGCTTGGCAGCGCAGCCGCGGGGCCGAGGTGACCGGGGACGAGGGGCCACTCGCAGCAACCAAGAGGCCTCCGGGCGGCTCAGCAACGGCGTCTCCAACCCAGTCCATTAGTCCACATCCATCAATTCAATCCCCGCGCTCGGCCTCCACGCGCTTAAGTGCTGCGCCAAGGGCCTGCATCTGAGGGTGGAGGGGGGGTTGGTGGTGGGGGGGGCTGCCTAATGGCAGTTTTGGCCGGGGGGGGGGTGCATACAGTAGGAGCTTGGCTCGATTGTCAGCCCTCATCTTCCGGCCACTATATCAGCCCTGTCGTAGGTGTTGGCCTGCGTTGTGCCTACACACAGTTTATGTAGGATCTCCTCCCCCCCCCCCCCCCCCCCCGGGTCTGGGGACAGTGTGGAACAGGGGGAAGCCACCACCGTAGGCATGATGTGGGTCACCGGCCGTTTATGAAAGCCGCCTTTGTTGGGGGGGGGACACTCGGCAGCAGACACCTATTGTGTCCGAGCCTACACAGAGGCGCTGACCCAAAAACGGCCTTCTCCTACTTCTTCTCCTTCTCCTTCTTCTTCTTTTCTCTGCAGCCCGGGCTCGTCAAACCCCGTCAAAAGGCGCGGACGCGGCAGCGCGTGACGCGGCGGCACTTACATCTATTCAAGAAGTTGTCGATGCTCTTGTTCTTCCTCAGGGCAGGGAAGTCGAGGTGTCTTAGACCAGCGCGTCCAGGCCGTCCTGCGGGGAGAGGAGAGGGGGAGGAGGAGAAGGGGTTAACGTGCGGGCCGGCCACACAAAGCTGCCGCGCGTGTGCGTGCGTGTGTGTGCGTGCGTGCGTGTGTGTGTGAGAACTGCGGCCGGCTTACAGCCTGGATTACGTTAATGCCGGCGAGCAGCTTTTGACTTCTCACCAAATCTGCGCTTTTCGGCGATACTGTAACAGCCCGTTTCCCATAGCGATTAATGGCAGATCCCATTAAAGAGCCGTCCGCCCCGGGGTGCCTGAGCTGCCCCAGCCCCCCCCCCCCCCCCCCGACGCTTATCTGTGGATGCCCGTCTCCGAGCGAGACCCGTACGTGCTCGTCTGGCACATCTGCTCTCTCCTCTCTCTCACACACACACACACACACACCGTTACATCTGGAGGTCCGAGTCAGCTTCCCAACAGACACGCACCATGCACGCATGCGTTTCTGGGCGTGAAACCCAGGTGTCCAGGAGGGGGAGAGACTACAAATGAACAGGGAAATCGCAGACAGAGCGACCAAGACGCCGCACCATCCGAGGATGCCGCGTGTGTACGTGTCCATTCGCGTTCGAGGTAGCAAAGCATGGTGTTTTTTTGTCGGGTTTGAACCCAATTATGGGTGTAGGTGTGTGTGTGTGTGTGTGTGTGTGTGTGGACGAGCTGTGGGGGGGGGGGGTGACCCGGCGGCCTGGTGAACAGCGCCGCCGCCTCGCAGCGGGGGGAGGCCTGGTTCGAATCCGCGTTGACAGAGGGCCCTTGTTTTGCGCGTCCTGAACGCATGGATGTTCAGAGGAAACTCTGAATTGTGTGTGTGTGTGTGTGTGTGTGTCACTACGTGAGACACAGCGGTGTGTCCTCAAGTGTTAAACTGGCTGAGGCGACGTGAAGAAAACACATAATTATGGCCGCTGCATCTGCGGCTCAGCAATTTCCATGAGATTCTACATTTATTTCCACTTTTAGTGGCCAAATTCCATAATCGGGGGCGGGGGGAGGGGGGGGGGGGCTCGTTTCGCGCTCCGGGGACGTCATAGGGGCCACGCGGGTTTTTCTGTTTTCTTTCCTTTTTTACTGCGAGGCGTCCGGTGTCCAGGGCCGGTGCCGGGAAAAGGAAAAGGGCCCGCGCACGTTTTTCCTACCCCCCCGGTCGCGCAGCCTCTAAGAAAAGCAGATGAGGTAAGCCGGGCACCTTCTCGTGGCCCCGTGAGGCTGGCCAGGGTGGCTCCCCGGCAGCAACAGGCCTGCGACAGGCCTACAGGGGGGTGGGGGGGTGGGGGGTGTGACACCTCGCCACTTCCTGACCCCCCCCCCCCTCCCCTCCCAATCGCAAACCTGCGCCGGGTTGCACCTGGTGGCTGTGGCCATTCATAAAGCTTCACTCACTCATTCACTCATTCATTCATTCATTCATTCACTCCTTCCTTCCAAGGCCAAACAAACAGTGGCCGGTGTGGGCTGGTTTGGCCCGGGACGGGCCAGACGGGAGCATCAGTGCCGCAGGTGGGATTTAATCTAATCTTCCATAATCCAGAACCGCTGCGAGGAGACGGACGCACACACACACGCACACACACTGGGACACAACATACCGTTGTGCGTTCCCTCTAGGGACGCCGGTCCCCCCCCCCCCGATCCCCGAAAGACGGGAACGTCTGAACCGCGCGAGAACGGACGGCGTCCACGTCCCCGCCGCCGACACGAGGCGCGTCGCCTCGGTTGAATCAGCGGCTCGGACGAAGCGAAGGAATCCTCTTAAGTAACTCCTGCCCGGCAGCGGTGGAGGTCAGGGCCGTGCGCGCGCGCACACGCACACACACATACGCACGCACCAACACCTCCCTCCCTCCCTCCCTCCCTCCGTGAGACACAGAACAAGCCCGTGCCCTGCGGGGATGGGTGGAAGCAGCAAAAAAAAAAAAGCAGAAAAAAAAGCAGACGGGTGTGGAGAGGGGAAAAACGGGAGGCGGAGAATGGCTGGTGGGAAGAACAAAAGCAACGTGGATGTTGAGGGGTTGGGGTGGGGGTGGGGTGGGGGGGGGTCAGAGAGTAGGAGATTAATGAAAGGGAAGGTGGTGACTGACGCAGGCGAGGGCTTGCTACTACTAACAGTTTCTGCAGGGAGAGTTTCCTGCACTGGGAGAGGGAGAGAGAGAGAGAGAGAGAGAGAGAGAGAGAGAAAAGAGGCCTTGTTGGCCATGCTGCAGCAGCCGGCCTGCACAGAGGGAGGATGGGGGGGGGGGGGGGGGGGGGGGGGGGGGGGCTAAGAAGCGAGTCCTTCAGGACCCTAATCACAAGGCTCTGTGCTCAGCAATGCACGTTTGCATAACTTCCTGCCGCAGAGAAACTCTGGACGGCCACAGTAGCATTCCTTAACAGGACTGTACACGTCAGAGAGCTATTTTAGGTATGTGGCCAAACAAGTTCCCAACAAAAAGTGAAGGGAGGGAGGGAGGAGGGAGGGAGGGAGGGAGGGAGGGAGGGGAGGGAGAGAGAGGCGAGGGAGGGAGAGAGAGGCGAGGGAGGGAGGGAGGAAAAAAAGCCATCCCGAGCGCCGAGTCACAGAGCGAGCCTTATTTTCAATCAGCGCTGGCGCTACAGTGTGACGGAAAGGAGGAGGAGGAGGAGGAGGAGGAGGAGGAGGGGGGGGAGGAGGAGGACCGGGGGGGGAGGAGGAGGAGCGGGGGGGGAGGGAGCCGGAGGGCTGGTGGAAGAACAAACGAAGGAAAAAACAAAGAGGGGTCGGAGGACGACGCGGGCAGCCGAGCCGCCGCTGCAGCAGAGGAACCAGGTGTAGCCGGGGGGGGGGGGGGGGCAAGGGTCACTCCGACGGGCCCGGGGGTGGGGGTCGGGGCGGGGGGGGGGGGGCAGCCGTTATCCACCCGTCACACCGTGCCACAAATGTATGGGAGCGGAAAAATGCATGGGAGCGAATGGAGCGCTAGTTTTCGGGCCGACGGAGGCTCAGCGCTGGGCCCCTACCCCAGGTGCGCACGTTTCCCAGTCTTGCCGGTTGCAGTCACTTTCCCTCTGCGACCGCGCAACGCCCGTGACCTTTGAACACGCGCGTGTCTACGTAGCGTGCGGCCGGAGGAAGGGGGAGACGATCATGGTAACGATGTGGAAAGAGGCCGCCGCGCGGAAGCAAACACGGGGCGAGGTGAGACCGAAACCCGTGGCCGTTCGGACATGGGCGTTTTGCATGGCCTTGGGGCCAGGGGATGGCCAGCAAAGCCCTCTCTGAGCTCCCCATCCGGGTGCGATGTTCGAGAGGTGAAACTGGATGAGATGGGAGCTGCTGCCGGGTTGGAGGAGGAGGAGGAGGAGGAGGGGGAGGGGGAGGAGGAGGAGGAGGGGGAGGGTCGGCCGCGTCCGCCTCCCGACGCTCACACGCGGACCTGCGGGCGGGGAGGCTGGGCGCATCCTGGACCTCGGCGGGGCGCGGTTAAACACGGCTGACCTATCCCGAGCAAACACGGCGAGCGCGAGCTTCACTCGGCGCGACACAGGGCGTGAGAGCGCCGGCACTCCGACTGCGCTTCATTTTGTGCGGCAGTCACGGAGTGGGTGGGGGGGGCGGAGCCAGGGAGCTTGCCCGGCTCTGTCGTCCCATTTCTGCTGATGTTCGCTGGCTGGCACATCCCTGGGACGTGCAAAATGACAGTAACGCTGGTCATAACCACGTGAAAAACCCATCCCGCCTCCCAATTAACGAAACCTCCAACAAAAAAAAAGGTGTAGAGTCAGAAAAAGTGGTCGTCATTACGTATGCCAATTATTCCCGAAGCTTCAGGGGAGTGAAATCCACACACGCACACAGACGCAGACACACTCAAGCTCTTTTCCAGACATCCGAGTGTGAGTTAGAGTTTCCATGGGAGACTCGGCCACATCATCCCTTCGCCGCGTGCCAGCGCGAGGCATGCGGAGCGGCCCGACCCGGGCTCCTCGCTCCCCCAATCCTCCGGACCGATGCGGGACGGCGCTCGGGTACGGGCACCGAGACGGAGAGGAGAGAGAGAGGGGGGGGGGGGGGGGCTCGGTCCAAACTCCTTTCCCCTGTGGCGCGTGACGACAGGAAGTCCCGCTTACCTAGAGAGGCCGCGTGTCTGACGAGATGAGCGGCGGTGACAGCGGACCCGGGGGGGTGGCAAAAGCAGGGGCATTCCACCCCCCCCCCCCACCCCCCCCATGAGCTCCCGGCACGCGGGAACCACTGTCACAAACGCTCTCATGTCACAATATAATCGAGTTACTCCAACGGTCCGGGGCACTCACGAGTTTCCACTGACCGACTCGGGCCGGGGTTTCTGACCTCACCCAGGCAAAGAAGCGCCTTCACCATCTCTGCTTTGCGGGTCCGGCCAGTTCAGCTCTCGGGGGGGGGGCGTCTTCAGGAATCCGGTCCGGTCGCCACGGCCGAGAGCCGGCTCGGATGCGTCACAAAGCGCAGCGCAGATCGCAGGGTGTTTTACACCGTGAGATCGGGAGGATTCGGACGGGGCGAGACGTTTCGAGCCGAATCGAACCCCCCCGCCTTCGGCGAAACCACTTCCCCGCGGCTACGCGACTGGGAGCTCCTCGTGGCGTACCCGAGCCACCTGGGTAACGTTCCTGACCTTCTAGGACGCCCCCCCCCCGTGACGCCGGTAGGTCTCTCGGGTCTTCAGACCGGGTCCCAGGCTAAAGAGACTAAAAAAAACGAAAGGCCGCTCGCGCCTTTTCCGACTCCGATAACTCCCAGAGCTGTCGTCCCGGGTCGTGCGTTTAAGTGTTTTATAGTGTCTCCTTGTCCGTTACCGCACGCGTTACTATCGTCTTCCACATCGTTACCATTGTCATCACCGTCGTGCTTTTGTTGCCTCTGCGCAACTGCCTTTTTAATGGGCCGTGTGCTGCGCAGCAATGACTGCCATCCAGCGCGCGGTCGGTCGGTCGGACGGTCGGGTGGCGGCGGGAATGCGGCGGCTACGGGCAGCTCGGGCCGATTGTTGCTCCCGTCGGCGAACAGCTGAGCAGAGCAGTTTGCCGCCGGCAGCCCAGAAGCCGTCGGGACAATGGGGGACGGGTCGAGTGCTGACCACATCCATTCCGGGCACGGGCGCAATGCATCGGCCCCGCCCCGAACCACTGCGTCTGGACACGTTTCAGCCCACGAGCCACGCGTTGCTTCCGGTCGACGTGCTGGGGAGGTCAGGGGAAGGCGAGGGCGCGCGGCGGGATTGGGGGAGGGCGCAAAAGGCTCCCCTGCATGATCTGGGCTCGCAAAAAAAAAAGGTATGGTTTGTTCGGAAGAGGCATTCGATGCGACCGGGACAAACTGAACAGTCTCATTTGGACGCCGCTGCAAGAGCAACCGCCAAAACCATCCCGTCTTCAGGTGAGCTGCGTAGCGCAACGTTTGCAAAGCGAAATATCACTTTCTCCACGAGGGCCCAGATGTTTTCATTTGGGGGGGGGGGATTTGCGAGGAGCGGAAACTGTACGCGGGGAGCGCGCCTTCACGAGCGGCGCGTGGGGAGCGCGCTCCGTGCACAACCTAGCACGGACCCAATGGACCGCGTGCGTGGCCCCTGAAGGACCATGACGATACGATCCGATTGCTCGACCCAGTCCCCGGGGTTGCGGGTTCGCCTGCTAAAATGCCGGGCCCCTCCTCGAGCCGGGGTACGTGTGCGGCGAGCGTACCTGTAGAGCGGACGGGCACAGTGATAAACTTGAAGCCAAAAACGGGAAGTGACGTCGGTGCAGAGGTTTACGCTTCGACCATTGCCGCACCGCGACCTGTGGAAGTCATGCCAGGCTGCGTGGCAACCCGACTGCAGCCGGAGGGGGGGGGAGGAAAGGAGAAGCAAAACCATTCACACACACACATACACACACACACACACACTTCTAATCCCGCAGCTTCTCCGTGCCGCGGCACCTTTGCACCATTCGCATCTGATTTGAGAGGCAAATGCTGGCAGCCGTGGCCGGGCAAACGTGATTTCGGCCCGTTCATTAGCCCGCTCGTTTAATAAGGCGCGCGTTTCCTCCGTCTGTGGACGAGCTGGTAGCACTGGAGCGTTTCCACGGCGCGTTCGGCCGACATCTCGGATCGCATCGTCAAAATATCACAAATCGGCGGCACCCGCGCGGCCCGTCGACACGGGTTCTCACGAGCCTTCCCGGCCTCCTGTAATTACCCTCTTTTTTTACAGATTCAGGGTCTGAATAACGGATTGAAGAGGGATGAAAACGTGGAAGACGCCACGCCCCCGCTCCATCTTCAAGGCGAAGCCCTTGGGAACACATGTACCGGCATCACAACTCACTCAGGTTGACAGATAACTCAAATGTGAAGGGGCGCGTCACGTGTTTTCGCAAATCTCTCCATTTCGCGTTTGATCTGCGCGTTCAGTCCAGACAAGACGACGACGACGACAACAACAACGACGGCGGCCATGTCAGTGAGCTTTCTCGCGGTAATGTCAGGAATTTTGTCAGTCCGGACTGGCTTTTAAAAAAGGCCTGCCTGGGGCACAATGATTGGGGAGGGGTCTGCCCTGTCAGATAAGACGCTCTTCTCTCCTGGCAGGATTTATTTAAGGTGGTGGGGAGGAGAGGGAGAGGGGGAGGGGGGGGGTAAGATAAGGGCGACAGGGCTGGAAAAAGGCCAGCCCCTGACTTGGGTGGTGAGGTGCAGGCGCAAAAGGAAAAGGGAAAAAAAATTCGTCCCCATCACACACCACAGGCCGGGGAGAGAGGGTGAAATCCCAAACGAGCCGAGCCGAGCCTCACAGAGAGAGAGGGAGAGAGAGGGGGAGAGAGAGAGGGAGGGAGAGAGAGAGAGAGAGCAGAGCCAGCTGACGACTCAGGTACAGAGAAGGAGCCAGTAAAAGGCCGGCATTGTGCATTCTGATGGAAGCCATTACTCATAGCCGAGCATGTTGGCCGCTTTACGAGTTAAATGTCCTGATTCACGGCATTCAGAAACACGAGTCTTCGGTCCACATAATTTTGGTTTATGGGTAGCGAGCGGAGCCCACACCCAGCTACCTCAGAGCTGCCTGCCTGCCTGCCTGCCTGCCTGCCTGCCTGCAACTCCCTCCAGACGCGCAGAGCGGCCCCGGGACGCGCAGGGAACTCCGGGCCGGTCAAAAGACAAGAGGTTATTTGATTAGCGTGGAATTTTATTAAGCCGTGGGTGGAGTTGCACGGTGGCGGAGGGAGCGAGAGCCTCGGCAAAAGGCCTCCATTCATTGATCGGGCGAGATCGCAGAAGAAGGGAAAAAACGGAGGAACAACACCCCTGTGTGTGCAGCTGCCAGCGGGAGCGGTCCCCACAGCTTTCTGCCATTAAAAATGCGGAGCGTGTGCGCACTTCTAGGTGCGTTTAATTGCCCCTCTCTGCGACAGGATGGGAGGCGATGGAGATTAAGTTTTCTTTACTAAGAAAAAAAGAAAGCAACACACTCCCCAGTTGGGGTGTGTGGGCAGGATTTTCAGAGCACGGGGCCCCTTCCCAAAACAGTAACAACAACTTCCCTGATGTTCTTTTCCTCGGCGAGTCTCTCGGGCCGGGCTCATCCAGCCATAATCGCACAATCGAGATGCGGGATCGCTCGTCCAAGGGTGTGACTGCATGAGCGCAACACATGATTGAGCTACGAAAGCGAGAAACCAATCGATTGGCAAACGGGTGACTCCGTAGGGGATCGAGACGCGCCAGCCACACGTTTCCTTGCCACATTTGGACCTTGGCGGCACTGGGGAGGCCTGCTGTCGCCAGTCTCCAGCATATACTGGGATTGAGGGGGGGTATACGCCCCGGACAGGTCGGCCACACACACACCTGGGGCAGTCTGAGGCTCCGATCACGCATGTTTTTGGGCTGCAGGGGAAACATGCAAACTTCACACAGAATCCGTCTGACCGGGGGGTCCAAACCAGGGACCTTCTCGAGCCACTGTGTCAAACCGCCGACATTCGTTAAGGCGGTAAACCCTGAACAAAAATCCCAGGCACACAAGTTCAAAACAAAACAAAACAAAAAAAAGGCAGATGCCAGAGGCCATTCCTTCGAAATCCGGGCCAAACGGCTCCATCCAATTAACCCACACGAGTCGTGGTTCCATCACCCCCCCCCCCCCCCCCCCGCGCGCCACCGCACCCGTGAGTCACACGAAAATCCTTGTGAGCACACTCTGACACTGTCACCCAAGCCGAGCGGCGTGCGACGTCAACAAACACTTGACACAACAACATCCCCTTTTGGCAGGCGCTCCGGTTCCTGGGGTTCCCACAGGTAATCGAATCCTGTGACGGGAGTTGCTTCGTGCTCGGGGCAGACGGGGGTGGGGGGGGGGGGAATCGCCTCGCACGATGACTGGACGCCTCCCAGACAGGAAGCAGCCGCGGGGACAAACTCCAGGGCCGACAGGTGTACATGTGGAGCCGGGAGGCGCGGCGACTGATGCGGCCGGCGGTGGGCCTGACAGGCTCTGCGAGGCCGGTCGGTCGCCAGATAAGCGATCGGAGTGGGCACAAGCTCACCTCGCCACGCCGACGATCCTGGATAAGGCACCGCAGTGACATCACACGCACACCGCCGCCGGGGTTTTTAGGGGGCAGGCACCCAGCCAGATTTCATAGTGAGGCTCGTTTTAAGTGGCCTAATCTCGACCACGTCTGCACCGAATGACGGTTGCCGTCTGTTATGAGTTACGTTCGCGGAATCGGAGGGGATCGGGATCATGCATCGCCGTTAGGCACCTAAAGGGCTGTTGGAAATGAAAGTTCGGGGTGTTTCTGCCGCACGTTAAGAGAGTATTTGGCCACTTAGAGAGAGAGAGAGAGAGAGGGGGGGGGTTCGAATCGCTGTTAGCAAATCCCTCGCACGTAATCGATCGCGCACACAGGCGTCGGGGCTCGATTCGGCTGCAGAACGAGGCCAATAGGTGCACATTCCTTCAGACGACTTGTTGGTGCCGAGGAGGACTTTCCGCTCCAAGGAGTAGACAGACCCCGGAGCCTTAGCTCGTAGCTTAGCCTAGCCCCGCCGCGAACTTACCAGAAGACAATCCGTGTTGATTTCGGACTTCGGGTCCTTCAGCATGGCGTCGATTCTCTCGAACCGAGCCTCCATGCTCTCCGCCGCGGACATTTCTCGCCGCTTTGCGACTCAGGTCTCCGAAACAAAAAAACGGCTTCCCCGGCGAGGGCAGGAGGCTACACTGCGAGCACGGCTAGCGGGAGCTAGCTAGCCCCGAACGTTCCTTTTCTTCGTGAGAACTTTTTTTTTTTTTTTTGGACGCCGCGCTTCAGAGAAAACACATCGTTCTCCTCGGGCTTCCACACACGACGAAACGTTTCAGGTCGCGCTGGACGTACAAAAGCCACATCGTCCGAGGCGAGGGACGAACTTCGGTGGCATACAAAAAAAAAATGAGATTAGTCAGATTAGTCCGCAGGATGCCACCGAGGAGACGGGCTTAAAAAAAACGCTGCCGCATCCAAAACAAAAGGCAATTAAAACTTCGTGGATGTGTCACAAGCACGGGGAGGTAAGTCCGGGCCCGCTCCCATAGTCCTGTGCCAGGCCAGCCCCCCCCTCCTCTCCGTCCGCACAGAACGCCAATATGACAGCTCAAAAGTAGAAGTGGCGAGGGGGGGAGAAAAACTTCTGCTTCTCCTTCCAAATTTCGACCAGCTCTGGGCGACGGGTCGGTACAAAAGCGCCGAACGTTAGTCCCGCGGCTTCATCCCCTCGCCGTGTCACTCGCGAACGAACCGGCTCCGGTCCGGGCGGCTTCAAGTCGCGGGTCGAACACGCGCAAACGAGGGCTTTTCATGTGTGTGGGTTTTTCAGAGGGGAGGAAAAAGAGCCAGCAGCAGCAGACGATGCCTGATTTTCTCCCACAGCCAGACCAACATGTCCGCCTTCCTGTTCAAATACCCCGGAGAAGCTGCTTCAAAATGTCAAGCAGTGCGCATGCGCGCTGCGGAAGGCGCATCCGCGAGCCTGTGAACTTTTCAGGGGCGCGTGGAAGCAACATGTTGCTCCGACCGTGCACTCACAATATTACATTACTTACAATATTGACTATATTTATCTGTCTCCGTTGTCCTGTCTCATCTTTTATCATTATGGCTGCAGTTTATAATAATAACAACAACAATAACTATCATTATTGTTGTTGTTATTACTTTGCTCCTTTATTCGGCACAGTCTTATTATATATTATAATTGTTATTATCATTGTTATACTTTTTTAATGTGCTTTTTTTATTTCCTGTGTCGACTGCTATGTATTGTTGTGTTTTGTGAATGTGCTGTTCTTTTGT
This sequence comes from Karalla daura, assembly GCA_029224185.1. Lineage (NCBI taxonomy): Eukaryota > Metazoa > Chordata > Actinopteri > Chaetodontiformes > Leiognathidae > Karalla > Karalla daura. The sequence goes on from CM055197.1 coordinate 19,220,573, forward strand.
GTAATTGTCGGCTGCTGTACAGAACAATTTCTCTACAGGGATAAATAAAGTTTACAGTCTTATCGTATCTTATCTTGAAGCTGACTTGTGATGTTTGCTCTCCTTCTGTTTGCTCTGTATTCTACTTTATTCAAAGCCATTTACATGCTATTCATTATCCACATGTAATGCAAAAGATTCATAGATAGATAGATAAATAGATAGATAGATAGATAGACAACAAGACAGGCATGGATGAATTACTTATTACTTATTTTTTTATTTTCTCTATTGTGGGATGCATAAAGGCAATTTCTACTCTATTCTGGTATAAATATGGATCAATACGTGTGCATCACATGAGACAAGAACTACATATCCTAAAATGATGGCAATCTATTTATTGTCTGTCAGCCGGTCAAGATTCAAATACTTAGATTTCCAGCAATGTATACATTTGCTCAAGCATTCCCTTGATTTGGATCGCTATCAAATTGACCACTAATTCATGCAAATAATGCTGCATACATTATTTAAGATCTTAATTTGAAGAGCAAACAATAAACTCTTCTATTTCAGTCCCTTCTAATTACATGCTCTTGATTCTGGTTCATAAAAACACCACTCGCTCTGTTTTTGTTTTCGCCCCATTCCTTTCTGGGTCCTCCCTTGTGTTCCTTTCTGAGAAAGGTGCTCTTTGTTCCTAACCTTTATTTCTATAAATCTTCTTCTCCGTTTGAGTTTTTTTTTTCTGTGTTGCTGTGTCTGTGTATCAAAGAGCAGCTGTCGCTCCCAGCCCTGTGAGTTATGTGGAAAGGTCAGATGGTCATCAGTGACATCTACAGGGCATCAGCATACCTGTGTCTGCATTTCGAATGTGGCTCCTTTAGCATTTTCCAAAGTGAGCAAACGCAACACCATTCCACGGACCGTTTATCTTGTTTATCTTCTTCTGCAGTGGTTTGAAAATGAATCTTAACAGCACTGAGATTTATCCCATCTCAAGCATCCTTTTTAGAGTTGAAATTTAGCGGGAAAAGCTGACACCATCAATTTAGTCTACATGTTTATTGTCTCCTTGACAGCTACGCAGTTCCCCTTATCAGAACCAGGATCACATTTATTTCAAGTAATTCTAGAAACAAACGTGTTGAATGGTTATACAGCTATGAGGAATCAGCTTTGGTGATTGGTGCAAAAAGCAGAACAACACAGCATTATTGTTTGTACTGAAGATATGCGTAATATAAAATGTTTCTAATGGATATAAATGATAAATAATAACTACTCTGCACACTGGCTTAAAAATAATGGTTTAATTTATAATATGTGTTATATCGGTCTTTCCACCAACAGAGTGCGGTGTTCTCTAACTTTTACGCAGTCCCACAGTCTCCCTTTGACGACAGTTACAAAAAATGAGCCCACCGTCGTCTCACTCATTCCCTGACTTATTATTCATTATTCCCGTCACTTTACGATGATGGCAGATGTTCTCCGTTTTTCTGAGGACGACATTTTTTTGAACAATGCACGCTGCATGACGACCTGAACACTGTGCCCTGAGAGCATCACTTCCACCAGGAGGAGATGTTTGAATGGAAGAAACCGTATTTGAGAGAGAGAGAGGGGGGGGGGGGGAGGGGGGGGGCAGCCCACACCAAGTAATATATATCTGCAGTTTATTTATTTGGATTGATTCTAATTTACACACTACTGCCTGTCACGTCTGCCAATGAGTGTTCGTAGACCTATACACACTTTGTAGGGCTCTTAATATGTCTGTAGGTGTATATCAGTGAATACAACTCTGAATTCATTCTACTGTGTTTGTATGTGAGATGCATTTTGTTGTTACAAAGGAGACGCTTGAACTCATTAAGTTATGCAGCCAAGTCATCTGAAGGGTAGTTGCACACTATACAATATGATAGACAGACAGATAGATAGATAGATAGATAGATAGATAGATAGATAGATAGATAGATAGATAGATAGATAGATAGATAGATAGATAGATAGATAGATAGATAGATAGATAGATAGATAGATAGATAGATAGATAGATAGATAGATAGATAGATAGATCAAATGTGAAATCAAGGGGGAGTCTTTCTTGCCTGTTCAATGTGTGTGCTCTACATAAGACAGTAACTGTCTGTCTAAATAAAATCATGGTGCCAGACGAAGCCACGACTCTGCGAAATGGTGCCATGGCCGCGCACTGTAGGACGAGCCAGAATCGACACTCGCTCCTGGACCCCATCCATTTGCTTGTATCCGCGTGTGCTGTAACAGTTCCTCCGCTGTGTCTCAGTCCGTCCACGCATCTGAACTGAACTTTTTGTTGTACCACCCCGGTACGTACAGTATCTGCGTGACGTCAGCGCCCGCCCCCCACCCCTCTCCTCTCTCTCCCGGGCCGTGCGCAGATCAGCTGTGGAGCGGCGGCTCAGAGACCCGATCGTCAGCGATCACCACCAGCCACTGGCCAGGATCCGCTGTCTGTAGGTCTGCGACGGATCCAGGGACGCAATCCCACCCGCGGAAGCCCCACTCGTCTCGCCTCGAATTCAAAGGTAAGCCCCGCGTGTTGTCGCGTCTGCGTGGATGTATCTGCACATTTGCGTTAAAATCACGCCACCAGAAAGCGTGATCGGATTAGAGCTGATATTGCTCTGGGGTCCCTCCGTACGGGCAAAGTTTGCTCCATTATGACTGGAGACACAGGGGAGTGCATTAACCTGTTTTTCAATAACAAAATGCGCGCCAGGTTTTTAATTGGCACAAATGGCGCACGTTAATACTACACACTAACAAGTCTCACCTGATGCCAGAGATGCTTGTGCAGACCGTCCTCCATCCAAAAGCCCTAAATCAGCCTTCAGATGAATCTGCGGTGCAGTGCAAAATTGTCGTGAAACCTGTAGCACAGATGACCTAGGGCAGCCTGGCAAATAATTCACATTAATCTGAAATATCTTTGATAGGAAGCAACACCACGGTGTCGATACTCCTTCAAACTATCAAGGGGATCAAGGGATGAGAGTGCAATAATGCATATACACACGTATATACACATATATACACACATAGGTTTTGAAAGAGACCTTCACTGACTGTCATCTTTGAATGACTCTTTGCTAACAAAGTCATGTCAAGTATATCTCCAACCTGGAGACAAATTTACACCGTTTGCTTGCTGGAAACTGTTGCAACTGCCCGAGGCTTCCCTGTTGAAACAGGCTTCAGCGGTTGAGATAAACCCTTATCAGATAAGAATGACCAGGAGATGTATTTGGTGGTTCGTCTTTGTAATTACAGGCAAACCAGTCCGTCTTGACGGCTTCTAATCTTACCCCCTTGTGTTTAATGTCCCAAAGGTTGCATTCCTCGTGCCTCTCCTGCCTTCTGTACTTTCCAAATGTCATTGTAGAGCTGATGGCAAATGCCTGCGCATCACTATGTCCTGCGCTGGGGCAAAACCGAGGTTTTGGGTGCAACTGCAGATACCAAAACTGTCATGTTACACCCTGAGCTGCCTTGTTTCATGTTCAAGCAGCATTTTGACATGGAGCAGAACATTTCTGTATTTAAAAATGTGCATGCGAGACTGAAAGTACTACTTCACCCCAAGGTGTGAGTGTGAGAGGTGTGAAAGGTGTGTGTGACCTATGCGACCTGTCCAGGGTGTGTCACGGGTGCACTGGAGATAGACACCCCGTGGACGGACATTCATTTTTGAGCTCTGCATTGCTCCATCTAATAACAAGCATAACAAGCATAACAAGCTCCTGAAGAGATACAGTCAAGTCAGACGCAGTATCACCTCTATGTGCGTATTACCCTGGACTGAGACGGAAATAGTGGAGGGCTGTGTGTAATAATGTATACAAAGGTGGAATCAACAGCTGCAGGTGAGCCACGTGCTGCACAGAGTTGGCTTCTGGTTATTGGCTATATTGTTTAGCATTGATGTTCGTTCGGGGGGGGGTCTGGTGACCCCCAGAGGAGGAATTACAGTGCGTTTGAGATCAGCACACTGAAGCAGATACACACATGCACACACACACACACACACACACACACACACACACACACACACAATTCCAGGAAGGGGTCGGCTCATGGGAAGCCGGCCAGAGTGACCTGCCAAGCCAGATGTTTCCATAGTCTCCGAACCAAAAAGCGTACACCCACACACCGGCTCATGGGAAGCGGGTCAGCGTGACCTGCCAAGACAGATGTTTCAGACCATAGTTTATATTAAGCCTATATCATATTTTATGGTTCCTCTTAGGTCTTAGCCTCGCAGCAAGTAGGATCAGGGTTCAACTTTGGATCGACGTCGTACCTTCCACTTCTTACACTGGTTATACGCCACTCCGTTGCTTTAGTACCGGTACTACAATGCAATGACGAGTCGTTTGAATCAGGTCTAATCCATGCTTATCTAATCACACACATACAGGCACACTGATGCAGAATACGGCAGTGCTCCGCGTGCATATCGATTAACTCAGACTCCACGATCCGACCTGCGGCCGCCGCTGGACACAGCATGCGTTCGCTGGGTGGCCCGTGTCACACGCCTGGAGCACACGCAGGCCCGTCGGAGAGAGGGCAAACGCTGGAGGGGTCAGGGGGCTGCTGCGAACGCTGACCATCTGGCCCTCGGGGGGCTGGTTTCCTCACTGGCTGTCTTTGTTCCAGGCAAACAATTGGGACTTAATCTGGGAGGAGATAAGTAAGGCCCCTGTGACAGCGCCCCTGCACTGGGACAGGTTGGCTTTCTTTAGCCTTGAAGGAGACATCTCCCATCCCATGATGCTTTGTGAAGGCCATGACACGTTGAGGTTTGGCAGTGGGCATTTTCTTTGTGTGGATGTGGCACCTTAAGCTTTTGTTCCCTGAGTGACTGAATTGACTCCGGGGTGGGGTCGGTTGCAAGTGAGAAGAGGTTTTGAAAACAGAAATTTGTCACTCAACCTGGTCAGTCTTTATATATTTGCCTTTTCGTAGTAAGAAAATGGAAAAATCCAACCAGGAGTAGTTGGCACATGCTAAATGACTCTTCGAGCACCTAAAATGGGATGCATCTTTAAAATAATGAAGCATTATCATTATGAGTTTCCTTATTGGAGTAATAACGTGCTTCAAATGCTGATTTGACAAAGACTCCCTCTCTATTTTTACCCAAGTGCTCATCACCATCATGGTAAAGAGGGTTTCTGAAAAATGCATCACATCATTAGTCAAAAAAACATATCAAGCTTTGAATGAATGACCACTTCACACATCTCCTTGTACGCAGGGAAAATTGTCAAAATGACAGGCAGATTGCTTTATTTTTTGCCGTTTCTCCTTGTGCTCATGAGTGGTCCCCAAGACTCTCTGTTTCAGAGTTTCTGTTGAGAAAAATAAAACAGAAGATATATGTTGAATTTCAACCCAGTGTTTGTCCTTGGCACACAAAACGAATGCTCTCTGTTATGACCAGATATCGTGTGATGGATGGCTCCAATTTGTGTATGGTGTCACAACAACAAGGCATTCATAACGATTGATTACCAATCTGGTCAGTTCCGAAGAGGTTTCGGTTTCTGCCTTGGTCTCAGTTCTCTCCAGTAACACGTCGTCTTGTAAGATGATCTATGAGTTCAATTCTTACATATAAAACAGCCTCATAGATGACCTTTAATACCAGTATGTGGATCACACAGAGAAAACAAAAACACCAACCGGGACTGTGAGGGAAGCAAGCAGATGCTCCTCTTGATCCATTCAGAGGTCCTTCTTAGTGATTGTAGGCCTCTCTGATCCTGACTACAGATGGTACAGGGGGCAAAATCCCAACTAGAGAGATTAGCGCTATTGTTTCACACTTCTTGTTTGGAGGTGAGAGGAGCCAGAAAACAGGTGGTCCTCAAAATGGCTCTCATTCATCAAACCGCTGTGGCGGACAGTCAGATTTTGCCTTGTGACATTTGCCCGTGTGTACATACATAGGTGATAGTGTCGTTAACAATATATGAGCTGAAGAGATGTTATCCGGCACCAGTGATGGAAGAATTCAAGAATTTTGTTTAAACAGCAGCAAAACAACCTAAATTCTAATTACATAATTTAAGTTTGATGCATATATATATATATATATATATATATACGTAATTGTATGTAAATATGTGTGTATAGATGTGTACATATCTGAGTGTGTGTATGTATGCATATATATATATATATATATAGTTAGATAGATAGATAGATAGATAGATAGATAGATAGATAGATAGATAGATAGATAGATAGATAGATAGATAGATAGATAGATAGATAGATAGATAGATAGATACATTATATACGCACACATAGCTCTCAGACCAAGTACAAGTACTCAAAACGTGCTTATCTAGTGTTCAGTGTGTACTGTACAAGCTCCGTTTCGCACACAGCCAATAATAATCACGTGCGAAGGAGTACAAACAGTTTACATATGAAAGCCCGGGAAGGCTTTTCAACATGCCTGAATCGTTTCGAGCTGCCAATCTGCGCAGCCAGATGTGTTCTGCATGGATGCCTGTAAACTTTAAACCTGTCCTCTTTTTCGCTGAGGGTCGAGACTGCCAGGAACACCGTGTTCACTTGTTATGTCTGCCGGGGCAGAAAAAAAAAGGCATTTTCGCAGGCCGCCGTTGTTGTGTCAAGATTGTGTGTGTCAGATCGACATGCTGTCCAATTTTATGAAAAACCTTTTTGTTTTTTTTTGTGATTTATGCGGCGATTTGCTTCTCGGCACGCCGCTCTAATGATATCCAGACATAAAAATGCAACAATACGCATTGGACAGGTCTCCTCCTGCGGCTGACTTTTAAGCGACCAACACCTCGTAAAGAAATGCAGCATGAGCGTGGTACAGGAGGTGGTACAGATAAGGCCTGGAGAGGAGGATGTGGATGGGGAGGGATGGGAGAGAGGAGAGGAGCTCGGAACAGACGTGGGAGTGAGGAAGAGAGCGAGGCGAGGCAGCTGGATGCGGACCCGGTGCCAGGCTCCCGAGGCGGCGGCTCGCGCCAGCGCCGGGGACGGTGTCAGACAGGGGCCACGTGCAGAGGACGCGGAACGTCAGATGCACGGCATGGAGGCGCATGACGCACTCGACAATTGGATCATTAAAGCCAATCTCACAAAGGCCCGTCCCCCTCCCCCGGCTGAAAGGAGATGTCAAAGGTCTGCGACCTCTTCCATTTATGTGCATTGATCCCCCTGGTGGGGGTGGGGCCTGCTCCTCAAAGCCCTCCAACATCAGCTGTTATATCTTAGTTTCACCTGCAGGAAGCAGAGCAATCATTTCATTTCAGTGCAAGCCCCCCCCCCCAACCTGTTTCCCCCCCATCCTGTTCCATCACTCCCTTGTGCTTCTAATATGACAGGCTGTTTTGTTTTTTTTTTCAGCGTAAGAGCAGCACGTTTGACATCCTTTATTTGCACGTTGTTTAGTGAAATTCACAGGGGGAAAAGAAAAAAACAAAACACCCTCAACTGTCTGACCATGAATTTGTGCTGGCGGGTGTGAGTCTACTTCACATGTCGGCGTTTATGACCTACTCCGGAATGAAGGCTAAAGAGTGTGCTGTGCCGGGATGAAATTCCTCGTGGTCTTTTTCCTTTTTTCGCAGCTAATGTGGCCGCTGGGTGATTGATGAGAGGAACTTACAGTCAGGAAGACAGAACATGCAGTACGGATGAGTACAGCCCAAAAAGACTGGCCCTGAACATCCTGCTCTTTGTTGCTGCAGAGGCTTGGGATGCTAATTGAGTGTGTGGGTCTGTCTGTCTCTGTGTGTGTGTGCGTGTGTGTGTGTGTGTGTGTGTGTGTGTGTGCATTTATGCATGCTTGAGTGGAACACGACCCCGCTGGATGGCGCTTCCTGTTGTCCTGTTGGTTATCTCTGACTCCGACATGCGGGGCAGGTTCTTATCTGTCGACCCTGGATCTCCCGCTCGACTAACCCGGAGACTCACTGAACCTGATCCACAGTTTATCCCGGCCATCTGTCTCTATATCAAGAGCACCCCTAATTCCTATTCTCTAGCCCATCCCACGGCTTTTACATCAGGCCCTCCACGCGGTCCCGACAGGCAACTCAATTTACAGCTGTAGAAGTCGTAGAAGGCCGAGGCGGCACTTTCGCATTCTCTCTCTCCCCCACACCCCTCCACACACCCCCCCCCCTCCCCAGATCAAAGTTGAAGCCGCTTCCCCGACAGAAATGAATGGCGCTTATCTGGACGTGGCCCCCCGCGTCGTCCGTCAGGAAGCGTGTCCGCGGCAAAGTCAAAGGGTCGGCGTCAGGCGCGAGAGAGAGCTCGGGTGTGTTCGCAGGGGAGTGATGGCATGTCAAGGTGAAGGAGGAATCCCATTCTTTTGTTCCCCCACCTCACTTGAACTCTTTCATTCGCAGCCGTAATAAACAAATGAGGCTAATAACCCACCCCACCCCGACACCTGAGTCCTCGCAGCTCTCATCGAGCCGACACTAGAACTCTGGCATGAAGTGTTCCCCTCATGTCTGCACTGTTCCTCCCTTTTTTCTTCTTTCTTTCTTTCTTTCTTTCTTTCTTTCTTTCTTTCTTTCTCAATCTCAATCAATCCCTGTGGATTTTTCCGCGGGCTCCGCCGCATCAACGTGGCGAGCGGGGTGTGCGTGCGGGCTCCACGGAGAGCACTCAGTAATGATACATCCTCATTCTTGCCATTGAAAGCTGGAGAGCATCCAGCAGAGAATCCCTCGGCGCACGCCGCTGTTGTGGAACAGTGTGTTCCTCACAGGGTGTACTCCTGTGTCACCCCCCACCCCCACCACCCCTCCACCCCCTTCCCAAACCATCCCACCCGCCTGCGGATGCCAACCCCAGTGGATCGGTGGTACAGAAACGAGCGCTCGCAGCTTACATGTTCTCCTGAAGGGTACAGTGTGTGCTGTGCGGCAGCAGGCAGTCGGGAGGTTAATGGCTTTCTGCTTGAATTTCATTGTTTTGGCCTCTCGTGCAGGGGTCAGCGGGTTGATAATCAGTGTTTGACCAATTCATTACAATGTACTGGGTTTCTATCTGTTGATCGCGCCCCGGGTAAAGGAGAGGAACGAAGACACACTCCACAGCCTGGGGAAAGGAAGGTGAGAAGCCAGTTGCAATCCACAAGTCGACATAAAGTAATTATTTTGCTCTTATCGGTGCAAAATGACATCAGCTGAGTTCGCGCAGACTCCAAAATGTTGGCCCGTTACCAAGGCGACACGCGAAACGTCGCATGATGGATAAAAGCCAGGAGCTGTCACGAGATCTGCGCAACCTCGTCGCTGCACAGCACATTAATGTAACTGATTGGAGGCATGTTTCCGAACGGTTCGGCCGTCCGGTGAGGTGATCGGAGGGTAGCCCAATAGCAAAGCAGCACTTGGAAAGGTCTCCAGGAAGACCTCGAGGCTGTAGGAGCATTCCTTGAAGAGAATCCAATACGCTACTTGAAGTCCGCGCTCAGCTGTGGCCTCGCTCATCCTCGATTGTTGAAAAAAAAAAAAAAAAGAATTGCCGAACAACATATAAACAAGCTGGTCTAATGCTGGGAGAAAGCTGGTCTGGTCAGACGGGAGCAAAACTGAACTCTTTGGTTGGCATTTTTTTTCATGGATGAGACGCAGGTGGACCTTCCACCGAAATGGCAAATGATGGCAAAGAGAGGTTTCTCTCAGTTGGTTTCAAGGGAGAAAAAACAAACGAGGAATCGGAATGATTTAGTCCACCTCCTGACCAGATCTGGCTCAGACTTATCACACCTTTGGGACTAACATGGTGTGTATGCTCTCCCTGTGTGTGTGTGTGTGTGTGTGTGTGTGTGTGTGTTTGTGTGGGTTTTGTTTCTGGATACTCTGGGTTCCCTTCAAAGTCCAAAATCATGTATATTTAGGTCAACTAGAGACTCTGCAGCTAGTGTGTGTGTGCCCAGCAGTGGACTAACGACCTGTCCGGGGTGTATTCCCTGCTATATGTGGCTCCAGCAGACCTGGTCGCTGTAGATATGAAGCGCCTTAAGAAAACTGTCGCTCGCTGATGATGGATCGTGTTGTAATTGCCACTCGGGGCGACTGATTCATGGCGCCAAGCGGTCTTCGCTTAGACTACAAACTGCACTTTGCAAGTCGTTGCTGTGAGGGAAAGGCACAACAGCAGGCGAACAACAGCTGCAAACGCTCAGACCTGGAGCGAGATCTGCAGCACACACAAACGCAGGCATACACTCAGGACATTCGCTCGCTCGCTCGCTCGCTCGCACTTCCTCCCTCCTCGCACAAGGTCAGCCCTTGTTGATGCAGCCAGGGTTTGTGGGGGAGAGGGCTCCGCAGCAGCGGCAGCCCTTTCCATAGGCTGTCACAGCTTGTCCAAGGCTACGGTGACCAAGACCCAGGCCTCTGGTGCGAGGACTCGACGTTCCCCTGCGGCAGGGGAGGTCATTCTCTCTCTCTCTCTCTCTCTCTCTCTCTCTCTCTCTTTTTCTCTCGCTGGTCTATTCATCCTCTCTGTGCACATTTGGAGCCCCGGCACAACCTGTGCACAGCTCACAGAAGACAGCAGCAGTCTTTTATTTGCACTTACATTCATCTTAGGACAACATATAGTACAGTGAGGTAAATAACTCCTTTTATAGATATATCTGTCTTCTTTTTCTCTTGCATTTGATGCTCATCTGTATGCTATTGGTTCAATTTGAAGCTATAGCTACGTCCAGGAGTCTTCCTCTCTCTTCCTTTTGTATGATTAGAGCAACAGGTCTAGTTATTATGCTCAAGCATGCTAGTAGTTATACTCAGCCTACGTTTTTGGTGGATTGTACTGTTGCCTCATGTTAAAAATGCTCCTCTGACTCTTTAAGGTACAAAGCAGGCAAGAATGGCTTTGCGGTTATTGTAGAAAGAGAAGTCCTACAAGTGAAGTCACACCCAAAGGACACAGAGCTCCTCCGTTCAGGGAATTTATTGTATTAAGTGGTCAGGCCTCTAACAGGCGTACCTGCATTTTCTACAGTATCAATACCTACAGCAATTCCTACCCCAATTCCAAAGTTCCTGACGTGGACATGATCTTTTATACCCTTATTTTTGTGCGTGACACACACGCGCTGACAGGCACTCACACATACACACACACATACAAATGGTCAGGCTTCCTGGAACTTACGTCTTGTATGCCTGATATGAGCCAGATCTGAGCATCTGTGCCAGATCTGACTATTCCACATTGATTGGGTAACATGTTGTTCCCTTTTCTCGTGCTATGTGTCTGTGTATTGATATTTAGTTTAGTTGACATTTGTCCATATCCGACCTTTCTCCCTTCACCCCACCCTATCATGATATTCTTCATGATTTTCCACCACTCGGTCAGATGGCCCAGTCACTATCTGCATCCTCTCTTCGGGCACCGGAGCGTGTTCCAGACCTGCCAGTTAGCAAAGTATCTCATCACTCAGAGGGATCAGAGCGGGATGAAGTGTACCAGACCTGAATGGGTTTACTGTCACTCCTTTCTCATCAGCCAGGTTTGTGTGTGGGGTCAAGCTGCCCCCTGCCCCTCAACAAAGGGTGGTCCTGCTTGCTCCCTTTGTCCCATTAAGACAAAAAAAAGAGTCCTGCTGATGCCGAGGCTCCTGCTGCAGAGAGGAGGACTGATGGGATTTAAGTGCGGGCCTTGTCACCGACGGCAACCTGGTGCTTATTAATCGGGAGAGTGGGGGGGGGGGGTGATGGAGGGGCTGGCGGGGGCGGGGTTGCTGCTGATGTAGCATTGCCGCCTGGGGTCAGGAAGAGGGGGCATGATGGATACAGCTGATCGCCCGGTAAGGAAGTTTTGAGGGAAAGGGGAGGAGGCTCCTGCGTCGGGACATTGAGAAGCCTCTTTGTCGCGGCGTCACTCAAATGGATTCAAGGTGGCCGAGACTTTTTTCTTTTTTCTTCCGGGGAGGAAAAGAAAGAAGGGGTCCCATTGTGAAAGGTGGATCTCTCTCTGGACGCCTGATAAACACAACAGACCTCTTTCTCATGGCCTCTCCGTGAGTGCCCCCTGCGTGGTTAAATTGAGTTAGTGTGTCAGTGGTGGGAACTTTTTGATGGCTTTCTCTGGCTTTCTTGCATGTGGAGCACCTCTCCTTTGTGTCCGTGGCTTTCATGTGTACTCTTTAATCGGGCAACAAATGTTCATCTGAAATACTTAAATAGTGATCGTGGATCTCGTCATCAGTCGTCTACATCTCCAGTGAAATGCTGCAGGGCAGGGCTGCAGCTAATTGCTTTCTCTAAATGAATCCACTAGTAACTTCCAGTGGTAGATAAAATCACTTTTCTCAAATGTATTTTTTGGTCTGGTCACCATGCTCGAGGATTGAAAATCCTTAGGTTTGATTAGCTGGAGTGAGCCGTTGCCTCGCATCTCCTTCCTGTAAAGACCTAGAGCCATAATGTGATTACGGAAAAGGATATGAAGTGATTATTGCGTGATTGATTGGACGGGTAAACGTTAAAGCTCTGCGGCGTGGTGTTTGTGCCAATGTTTGTGGAAAAACATTAATCCGGTTATTCAGAGTTGTCTGAGATTTTTATCCTCAGTTGTTTCAGAAACGTCATGGTCATTCACATCTTCATTCATGCCAAAATGTCCTGGTTTCGTCACTTGTTAAGTTCTTTCTCGGAGGCTGTGTGTCAGTTCCACGTATGTTTAAAATGACAGAGACATGAAATAAAACCTCTCATTCTGGTCGGCTCAGTGTCCAGGTGCAGTGTTGTTATTAAAGTCACGCAAGACACCACGTAAACCACTTTCATTTACTCTGACACTGTAATGTGTGCGTATTGGCCCAGGAAAAAAAAGCCAATAAATGTAACCTTTCACTGAGATGAGTTTGTCGAACACACACATGCCTCTGTTTGACGTGTAACGCGCAGAGCAGCTCCTGGAAACAGAACCCGACCCCTCTGCCGGGCCTGTCATCTGATAAGAGCCAGTGTTTTGATAGCGTGGGCCCTCTCAACGAGATCCATGGCTCTCCCTTTACACCCCATTACAAATAGGGCTGTCTAAACAACAGTTTATGGCCAGGACAAGGCCCGGTCAACTTTCATCAAAAGATCCACTCTGGGATAAGCTGTTACGTGTGGACCAGATGTTAGATTCTGAGCAGCTGTGGTGATGGAGGAGAATTGGGGAATAATGCATCGAAAAAGCTTCACTTTCTCTAAAATATCATATGGTATCAATGAATAAAACTGATTCAAGGTCTTTGTTTTTGGATCCCATTTAGTCTTGCCCCCCTCCTCCTCCTCCTGTTCCCTCATCTTGCCCTTTACCATTGACCGGCGTGTGACCACAAGCCACTGACAGCTTTACAGTATGAAATAGAACGCATTGTTGTCTCATTCAATATGGCATCCCTGAATAAGTCCATAAATGCATTAGGGCCCTGTGTCTCTCCCTGTTGTTGCGGCCGAGGTGAACTGGCGTTCAACCCGGCAGCGTTGTAAAATGCAGATTGGGTTCACTGACAGGCCTTCCGTTTTATTGCACAGTCCTGAACAGCATTGTAAACCGTCACTCGTCCTTCACTTTCATTCACTTACGCGATCGGGTGTAACGGCCATGAGAAGCGACCCCTCGGGCCCGCTGACCGCGTTGTCCGGGACATTTCTTGACGGGATGTGCGGTTGTTTCAGCGTTTGTGTTCTTCGTGCTATGCTAGGCGCATGGCTAAAGAGGTTAGTTTTGACTTGGAAAGTCAGATATTTCAACCATTAGGCACATTTGTGTCTTATCTGTGCTAAAATGATCCACGTAAATTCCAGTGGCGTGCGCGAAAACTCTGCTGAGAAACATTCTGCATTTTTAGCCTTTGTCACTTTTGTTCCGAATTTGTTCCGGACAAAATACCGACTGGCCAGGAGAATTTTTTATCGGTTGCGATCTACGTTTTGGGCAAACGAAAAGGGAATCTGGAAGCGGAGCAGGATCAAAATACCAAAAACTGCGACTGCATCCACCCATTTGACTCACTTTTATATGTGTTTGTGCTAATCGAGATAAATAAATAAATAAACAACTCGAGGATTTTTACTCCCTGGGCAAAAAGGGGAGGCCATGCTCGCAGAGCTTTATGCTGATATATCGGATAAACCTGCCGCATTTTGACCATTTAACGGTCAAGTGTGAATTGCTAAACGAATCTCCTTCCTTTCCCGAGGCTCGTGTTTCATCTGCGCTTCTCTGTTTTGGTCGGCCGGGGCCATGAAACGATGCCCAACCTTTGTCCGTGGCTGAGATTTAGTTTAAGGTTAAACGCCTTGCCCTTAAACTCATCCGCCGGGCCAGAGTGTGTGGCAAGGTCACCCCTCCAATCAGCCCGGCGTTAACACAAAGCCCGCTTGTCCCCTAATGAATTAGCGCTCTCCTTCCTCAGCGAGTCGCTGCGCCACCCCTCCGGCCCCTCGCAGGCCTTCCCAGCCCTGCTGCCCTTTCACACGCACCCCCAGCCCCTAATTTTGAAATGAGTTTTATAACTGGACAGTAAACTTCCAGTGGCTTAATGATGATGACTTCTTCATCTGCCCAAATGCTCCTTTTGTCCGCCCCTCCTCAGGCCCTGGACCCTGCCCCCGTCCCCTCTGGTCACACCAGGCCTTAAACCCTGGTTCACCCCACTTTATAGTTCCACAGATAATCCCCTTGAACACACACTCACATACACACACACACACACACACACACACTGGTGTACACACACATACACACACCCTGGGGCTATTATCTCCACTGAGCCCTGCTCTGTCTCCTTCTCTCTCTCTCTCTGTCTCTCTCCCTCTCTTTCTCCCTGTTGCTGCCGACTTCAGCAATGGCATTCAGCTGGAATGTTTGCCTTTGTTTGTGTGGCCCACTGGCAAGCCATGAATGACCTCAGCTCATCTGCTATCCTCACTAGCGGCGATTTGCACTTCAGGGCCCAGCAGGTAGCCCCCAAGGAGCGGGAGGAGGGTTTTTTTTTTTTGGCGGGGGGGGGGGGTGCGAGGCTTTTTATAAGGAAATTAGAGCCGCGGACTGCCACCCGGATAGTAAACAACAGTGCGAGTCCTCACACCCTCGGCGTCAGGTAGCCCACGTGACGCGGGCTAGAAAAGGGAATTCCGTCGTGGGAATTTTCACATGGCGGCGGCTTTGCTTTTTTCTTGTTTTTGTTTTTTGACAGTTGAGCCGCGGGACTGTTTTCTTTTCATAAGAGTCAGACGTGCCGATTACCACCTCGGCCACTGTACTTCCTCCCCACCTGATACTCATCCCTCATCTCCTGCCCTGGGACAACTTTCCCTACTGTAGCAGGCGTCCCAAAATGCTGAGTCAGCATAGATAGAGCTGTTCCTCCCTTTGGGAATCCCCAAGAGAGGAAGAGCTCCCACCCCCCCCCCCCCCCCCCCCCCCCCCACCCCCCCACCCTTGCAATCAAGAGCCCAAAGCTCAAAATCTCCCAGAACCTCCCCACACACACACTCATACAGCCGATCATGTGACTCGTCTTTCCTCAGGTGGTGGTGGCAGGGATACTTCCCCTTTGTCAGGGACTTAAGCAGGCGCTCAATGCAGCGGTGAAGGATGGGTCCGGGGGGCGGGCCACCATTCAATCGGCGCTCTTTTGTTTTTTGTTTTTTTTTGTTTTTTTTCGCACAGTGTCTTTTGAGGCCAAAGAAAATGCCGGGTTTACTCATTATCTCCGCTTTAAATGGGCTATTTAAGGCGGGCCATGTCAAAGTCAGGGGCTCGGGGATAAATCACACTGACAGCTCTTTTCCCCCAGTTGAACTTGTGGCTCCGCTGCCTTCACTTAAGTCCGGCTCGAGATTGATTCCCGCCATTAATTGACAATTTCTCTATCGTTTGCAAGTGTGGCGCGCGGTTCATGGCGGTGACCCCGGACTTTTTTGTCCCGTGTGTGGTCTAAATCGGCAATAGGCGGACAAATTTCACAGTCAAACTCAAGCCCAATGTTTAGACAAATGTGGCTGATTGAGGGAAATGAGTGCATGAAAGCGCCGTAAGGACTAATGGAGGCCCTGATTGGCTCCTGTGGTGGTTTACAGCAGCCCTCACGCTGACGGGCCCCAATATAACCATTGGAGGGGAGGTGAGAAGAGCTGCACACAACCTGATTAAAACAACTGTTGACTGTGTCTGTGGTAATGAACTGGAACATCAGTCACGCAGCTCGGCAGAGCAAGGAACCTGGATCTTGGAAAAGTGGGGAGGACCTTGAATTCCTGAATTTTGGAAATTCATTCTTTCTTTTCTTTCGCACTAATGATTCATTAGTTGTTTGCATCGCAAAGTAAATAAGAAGGAACATAGTGTCAGTTGATAATTGTCTCTGTGAGTACATCCGCTCGCTTTTCATGACAGATTTTACAGGCTTTTCCCCCTGTCCTCGCATATTGATTTTCGTGTCCCTCTGATGTGGTCAGCGTCTTCGAGCATGGCTTCCTCTTTATCCCATATCCTTGGGGTAGTTTCTCTTCAAGCTGCCGCGAAAATCCTATGTTTTGGAAAGTTCATATCCTTACATTGTTTTCAACACTCCAAACAATCATCATCGGGTTTTTACACCCTGCCAAAAGAAAAAAAAAATCGGAGCTACACCCTCTTCCTCTCTTTTTCAGCTCGGATCAATACGTGTGGCTTTGGGAGCGCATGTTTAGAGGGAAGCTAAAAGCTCCGTACAGCGAGGCGAGTGCAGCTTCACCCGCCAGTCGACTCGGACCTGGTGTTTGCTCGACAAATTCTTGCCGACTTCACTAGGCACTAATTAGTCGGCAGGAAAACAGGGAGACAGAGGCCGGGGGGGTGCACGCCGTAAGCTAACGTGCATGATAAATGATTCATGTAGTGTGTGATATCAGTGGAGAGTGTAACAGAACTTCAGCGGCCCTGCGTAAAAAGGGACTGGAGATCCAACGTCAGGGCTGTAAATCATCCACGAGGTATCAAAGGAAAGCAAACAGCGCGCTGCCCTTTGGAATATCAACCCCATATTTTGAGACGAGATGCATATTTTTGTGCGGATGTGTCGGCATGTGTCGCAGGCGCGTCCCCCGGACACGACCTGTCCTCTCCCGTCCATTAGCACCGCCGCGATACGGTGGCGCTAGGCCGCCGCGGCACGATCCCCAACATCTGCCCGCGCCTGTTGATTTGTGGCGCATCCCCGTTTATTTATTTTGAGCAGATGAGCCCCTGGTATTTATAGCGGGAGTAAAAGCCCAGTGTGGGGTCAATCTGGGGCGAGTCTGCCCAAGACAAAATGCTGGAGCGGCCCCGACGTTCCGGTCCCCCCCGTGTTTTGGCAAGGGGACGGACCCCTCTGCCTCTGAATTGACCCCCAATAAAAAAAAGAGAGAGAGAGAGGGAGAGAGAGAGCGAGAGAGAGGGAGAGAGGGGGAAAAACGTGGAAAATGAAAACAAACACTTCCACCTGACACGGTGCGGATGTCCTGGCGTGTCGCGGACGTGCTGCTGCTGCGGGTGGTGTCGGTGGCGGGTGAGTGAGTGGGTGTGTGTGTGTGTGGGGGGGGGGGGTCACGCGTGGCAGGGCGGCGTGGATGTGTGGCAGCGGGGAAATGCGGGGCTTCTCCTTTGTTTTTTCCCTCCCCAGCTCTGCAGGCCTCCAAGAGCATCTGTCACCACAGGGGGTCAGCAGGGCCAAGATGAATGAGCCCCCGGTGGATTCCCTCCCTCCTTGGCAAATGGCACGGGACAGAGGAGGGCATAGGGGATTAGGGGGAGGGGTCTGTGGTGATGAGTGTGTGTGTGTGTGTGTGTTTGTTTGCATGCAAGTGAGAGAGAGAGAGAGGACGAGAGAGCAAGGGAGGGAGGGTTTCTGCTGCACTGAGGGGAAGAGTGGGATTTCTCATTGAGTATCATGACAAAGGTGACTTGAGACATACCAGAGAAGAGTGAAACTCCATATGTGCCTGGAAAATGACAAATTCTTGCCTGGAGGATTTATTCTCGGAAATGGACTACATCTGAAGAGCAGGAAGGGGCCGCACGTTTTGGGAATTACTGTGCTCGACTGTGGATTGTAAAGGCTCCGTCCAGCTGGTTTCCAGTAGACATGGAAGGTACAGGAGGGGCTTTTTAAGTGCTTGCCGTGTGTCACATGTGGCCCCTGCGTAGCATTAATGAGATGGGCTTTTAGCAGCTAATTTGGAGAGCGTGGAGGGGATGTTTGACTTTTTTTTTTCTCCCTTCCTCAATTCTTCCCCCATCCCCCTTTCTCTCGGGTCTGATGGGCAGTGTCATTTCACAACAGCATTTCCAATGCTAAGTGTGTGCTGAGCCCCTTCCCGTATTTTGGCCATTGAGATGGACTTTAAATGTTAAATGACAATGGGGTGCAAACGGCTAAGATATTTATCAAAATTCCCATTTGCATTTTATCTGCATTTCAGCTGAAACAAGTCGTTTAAGTAATTGTTTGGTTTGAAATTGACAAAAATCCACATAAGCTCTCTTTTTTTGTTATTTTCCTTCATTTGTCTTTATCTGCAAATTGTAGCAACAGAGCCAAGTGTCTAACCGTATGGGCAGTATCGTCACCTTCCTTCCTCCATTTGTTTCGTACTTATATTCTGAGTTTTGGAGAAATATGTAAAAATGATGTTTCACAAAATGCTTGAGCAATCGCTGGAGCGATCCAGTGAGTCAGACTGACTTTCTACTAATAGGGGTGGAAAGTTAGATCTGGCGTCCCTTCCTCTATTGTAAGCACTGTAATGTAATTACACAGCTGAGGGACAAACAAAAGAAGAGAGCCTGGAGAGAGGAAAGGCTGATTCTAAAAGCATGTCTCATTCGGAGGAAATTCAGTGCATAAATTCAGTTGAGGGTGAATGATGGTTATAAGTTTCATTGAGAATTGTACCTATTGGACCAATATCAAAAAATATGTTGTAAGAACATATTCAGTAAGGATACATTAGGTTCATTGTGCCTTTGTCCTGTCTTTGTCTGCCTTTGAGGAATATTAAGACCTCAAATTTAACTAACATTTTTTCTAACCTGTGAAATCCATCAGGTTTCATCCTTTCTCTCCATATCTTAATAGATGCAAAAGTGCTTTTAAATGACATGTTCAGGGAAAAGTTTAGTTTTGACTTCCAGATTTCCAAAGATTTCCAGAGTTCGATAACCCTCTCTGTCTTAATGTTGAGCACTGCTTGCTACTGGGAGCCTAATCAACCGCCATACATGCAGCTGCACCTCTGTCGGACTGCGCATGTGAGAGATGCGTTTCTCTTAAAGCGCTATCTTTGAATCCAGCCCGAGTGAGAAACCAAAAACCCGCCCGTTCGCCTAAACATTCCCTCAAATGTCATTACTGGAAAAGCAGGCCCTTATTAAGCGCCCCAGGCTGGGTTCGGCTTGGTATCTAGGTTTACGGCTGCTTCATCTCCATCTCAGGAGCCATCTGCGTCTCCCTCTGTGTCGTCTACCTTTCACGACAAGATAAGCATCTAAATATTCCAAGACTGCGCTCCCTGGGTAATTACCAGAGCGGGAGGCTTTTGAGTTTGAGATTCTTCCTTTCACGGGAGCTCCCAGAGCATGAACTTGTCTTATGATACTTATGAAAGCAATTTTTCCGTCCTCTGGTCCTCGTTAGGGGACCAGTAAGTGACTTCAGCTTCCCACAGGGGAGGGGAGAGTAGGCTTCTGACATGTCAACATTTTTTTCCCCCCTCACTTGATCATTGTATCAAGTCGGGTAATCATTGACAAAATAGGCTACAGTTCGGTTGGTCGCTGAATACTAGTTGAACCAGCTTGTGTACACTTGCCGTTTGGAGGACTTGGACCCCAGACCTCTCAGTGATGACGGCGTCGATTGTGTCAGGCAGTGTTTTCAAGGGGAACTTTGCTTATGTTATATCAGCGCCTGAGTGGCTCAACAATACATTGTCAAAGGGTCAAAGGGGCCGGCAAATCCATTCAGAGTGGAGTGACTGTGTGTAGTGAGGGCAGCCAAAGCTAAAACACCCAATTGTGTTTTATGAAAATAGCCCAGGGGGCCGTGGTATCGTATAGCGCCTTTTAGCCCCGTAATAGCAAGTGCATATGTCATTGGTTGGGCGGCGCTCAGCGTGCGAGCGGGAGAGTAAGTGCACCCATTCGTTTTGTGAATGGGCCATGTTCTTTGGACTTTGCTGAGCCGTAGCAGCAGACTGTGGAGGACGAGAGAGTCAAACTCTGCTCCCTCCACTTCCTACTCAAGTGGAAAATGATGAACATGCCGCTTTCCCCCAGTGCCCTTTGCGGGTATAAATGACATATAAACGAACCGCCGCGAGGGCCGCTCATTGTTCTTTTACTTCAGGTTGCAAAGAAAATGGGACAAAGCGGTCGGGAGGGAAGTTGCGAAATCTGGCGCACGGGCTTGTGTTTGGTCACTTAGCCATAACCCCTCCTAACCCGGTGGGGGGATCTGTCTTTAAGGAGTTGTGATGTCTTGCATTTGTCAGCTAACCGCAGCTCTCCTGCTCTTCCCCTAGGTCTGAAAGCATGGAGTGAGGCGTCCCCGCCGAGGGTTTCTGCTGAGTGGTAGCGATCCAGCATGTAGCAGAGGTGAACAAGTCCCTTCGCGCCTGGGAAACGATCCGACACCGTAAGTTGATTCGCCGTTCATTCGCAGGCTCCGCTCGGAGACTTTCTCCGTCTAAGTTTAAGGCGAGCAAAGATTAGCCTAGCTTGTTGTGACCCGGGGTCACATTCATGCAATCTGTCGCCGGTGCCACCCAGGAGCTGAGGAGTGGCCTTGACTGACCATCCGAGGGGCAGTCTCAGGCTCTCTGGGCTGCGGGTTTCCCTGTGCTTGGAGCCGGCTAACCCCGCCCGAGCGTCCCACTGTAACTCACCTGAGGCCTCACGCCCCTGCACAACCTCTGCCACTGCAAATGACCCTCAGCGACAACCTGAGTCACACCCCAGAAACACCCGTTAAGCGATTTCTGGCACACTCGGGCTTTGTTTCGCGTCGCACAGGTGATAAAAGGTCATCCCCAGTGTTCACCTCCGGCCTGCGTGGGGTTAATGACAAATCTGTCCATTGAGGCTTGAGGGTCAGCTGTCCCAAAGAGGCCTCTGGAGTCTCCTTTGACTCCACAATCGAATAGGCAGCGGCTGCTTAAAAACGCCCTCAGGCACTTTTCCACCCCCCCCCCCCCCCCCCCCCCCCCCCCCCCCCCTCCTCTGTCTTTGTTACTCCATGCACCCGCCTCCCTCCATCAGTTAAGCAAGAAATACTGTAGCTTCATTCTGCTAAGCTTCTTATCTCTTTGACAGCACAGTCAGGCACTGTTAATCTTGTCTTTTGTCTGGGTTTGTTGGATCCCTCCCCGGGAAGGTTGTTAGGTAAACACGGGGTCTGGAACCTGTCTAGGCGGGGACACGCCGAGAGGAGAAAGGCAGCTCATGCTTTATTCCCACCCAGCCCGTATTGACAAAATAAAAAAAATGTTTTGGGGGTGTTCTGTGTGGTTCTATATCCAAATAAAGTGACTGTTAGAGCTTGCGATCGACAGTTCGACTGCCACAGAAGTCGGTGATTCAGTTGCTCGAAGGTGTGTTTCTTTCATTCCTCTCCAAATGAGTGCAAAGAAAGGCCCTGACATGCATACTTTCACAGAATGGTGGATCTTCACTGATTTCGGAGGAGATAGAAGACTTATGTTAATCAAAATGACTTAACAAATGTGATAGAAAAGTTGCCAGCTCTGAAAATACTTTCAAGATTTTTTTCACCATTCTTCCGTTTCGCAGACTGATAAACCGGGAACATAATCTGCGGTTTCATCAGTAAAGACATTGATTAATTGATGATGTTATGGATTTCAGAGTGTCGTCATTATCAGTTATCTACAAAGTTAAACACAAGTCCACTGATGAACAATGTTTAAGTGCAAAATTACTTGAATTATTTCGTTTTCATTCATTGTCTGTGTTTGGCTTCATTTGTAATTTAAACTTTCCGCACCTCTGCTTCCACTAATGACACGCTGTACTTAAACAGTGTTAGAGGCACGGCTCATACAAACATCTATCCTGTGTTAACTCACCTAAAAGTGACCTCTGCTTCAGGTCAGTTATACAACTGACTACTGTCGTAACTAGCATCAACATAACCTTGTCGTAACTAGCATCAACATAACCTTGTCGCATACGCAGGAATTCCAGCAGCTGCGCAGGATCCTTGTCGAGCCCGACTGTGGACTTTGAGCTTTCCCTTCACAGCTGAAGTCTTCAACCTGGCCTCAACTTGGCTGCTCTCGTGTTGATGAGCCGCAGCACTGGTCTGCGCCAGTCAAATGTAGTCCAAGGACAAACACTGAATTCATTTCAGGCCAAACTGCGTGTCAGGAAAGCGGCCAAATCTCTTTATTTTCTCTTTCAAACCCATACGGTATGAACACCCTTGATTACTCCCCCTACATGAAAAACTGAGTCTGAAAATGCTCTCCAAGCAAAAATGGGTCTTTGAATAAGAAACCTCGGCTTTGCAATCAATGCACAACATAATAGCATCGCCATTTCTCAGTGTTGCCTTTTTTTTTTACCAAATGTCACATCTTTTCTTTCTTTCCCTCCTCTGCCCCTTTCTTCTGCCCGGGCCTTTGACTTGGCCCTCTGTCCGCTCGGGCCCTCCGTCCAGCTGCCACCTGCCACTAGAGAGTTAACAGGGGAATCAACCCCAGGCCCACACAGTCGACCCCAGCAGATGTCCCGGAGTGGACGCCGGGGTGCAGGGGGGGGGGGGGGGGGGGGGGGGGGGGGGTGTGCAGAGTGGGCGGAGAGATAAAGAGCCAAAAAAAGATCGGAAAAAAGCCATTGGCCTTGGCCATTATGTTTAGGCTGACGTGGAGAAAAGCGGCGCGCGTGTCTGACTCTGCCAGGCTGCATATGTCGAGAGCGTGCGCGCGTCATTGTGCGCGGTGACATCCGTAAAATCTGGCACATTCGTCAAAGGACCGGTAGCTCCAGCCGCAAGACACAGACTCTAACATGTTGAGTTTGATAACATGTGAGTCAAAGAAAATCTGTAAATTAAGCATTTTTGGGGGAACAAAATTGTGTCAGTAAACTACCTGAGTGATGTAGGCATGGTTAAGTAAAGATGTGACGTTTGGGCTCGTCTGTCCCGCATATTTCTGGTGTTATTTGTTAATGAGTTTCGTGTTCTCCAAAAACACTGTGTCGCCTACTGCAAAACATCATTACCTGAGCTTTAAATGCACAATCCTGCCCAGTAAATGTCTTTTACTGAACCGTGAAAGTATCCATACATTTAGCTGTGGGATTTCTAATGATTGGAGCTAAATTGATTAGGTGCTGTTGATAGCGTCTTTTTAATCAAAAGCCAGCTGACCCGCACCCTAAACGAATAAAGAGAGGACGGATTGTTGTGAGACCATCTGTGCTCCCCCGACGTGAGGAACTAACCGACAACTCGACCCTGCGTCCTGCCTCTCCTCTCTTGCCGCTCCTCTACAGATAATGGGGAATTCATATGCCGGGCAGCTCAAGTCTGCTCGATTTGAAGAGGCTCTCCATAACTCCATCGAGGCGTCGCTACGCTCGAGCAGCGGCGACCCGCAGCCCATCTTCACGCAGCTCTACCTGGAGCCAGAGCCGTACGCCGGAAACATGGAAGGTGAGGAGCGGGGTCCGCTACGGAACACTTCCCCAACGCGGAGCCTCCAGATGTTGCACTCGGCATGGCACCAGAGCCAAAACAAAGCTGCTGTGTTTTTGTACCTGTGGCCTGCAGTTCACGTTGAAGTGCCAAAATGTCTGGCACCTTATTAACTTTTGGATACTGAGGTCATATTGTACTCGGTTTGTCAACATTTCCTAATAATTTCCATGAAAGTTTACTACCAATAGATAATCTTTGTTTATTATTTGTGCTGCTTTAATAGTACTTTGGGATTTTGTGTGTGAGAAATTGTACATCCCATGTTTTTTTAAATATTTGGACAAATAACAGAAATAACAGTGTCCTGCTCTACACTGACTAAAAAGACTATCCCCCTCCTCACCACATTTCCCTGTAATTAGCTTCTAGCTGCTTCATTCCTTCCGGTAAACGTCCTAGAAAATACTTAGGGATGGCATTTCTAACGACTGCACTTGACGGACGATAACCGCTGCCACTGTCCCATCAGACATGAAGCCGAAGGCCGAGCTCCATGGCAGGGAGCCTCCAGGCCACGAGCACATGAACGGCCACTCGTCCAACGACCTGGAGGAGCTGGAGGACGACGAGGACTCAGACAGCAGCAGCCCCCCGCTGCCCTACCTGCAGGCGCCGGCCCCCGACGGCTGCTGCACCCTGGACGGTAAGCTTCCGGCTAAAAAAACACACCTCCAACTGAAGAAAAGGGATACGCGCATTGACCCTCTGGCCACGCGGCATGATCTCCGTCTCATCTTGTCTGCGTGTTGACCGGATCCGGCCCCTCATCCCGCCCCTTTCTCCCGCTCTCCTCAGGGTTCTGTCAGGCCGGCAAGGACCTGCGCCTGGTCTCCATGGCAACAGAGCCCATTGAAGTCCCAGCGGGCTTCGAGCTGGTCGGCGCCAAGTCCCCCAGCATCCCTGAGCACATCCTGGTGTGCGCAGTGGACCGCCGCTTTTTGCCTGACGAGAACGGGAAAAATGCACTTTTAGGTCAGTCTGTTTCCGAGCTGTGAGATAAGAGCTCGGGGAGGGGGGCGGGGGGCGGGGGGCTGCTGACGGAGAGTAGTTATCAGCGGCTTTCGAAGCTGCTGGTAGGGTGGATGCACTGTGTCACCTATCTTTGCGCCGCATTGATCTGAACTGTGAAAATAAAAGTCGGAAACTTTCAGGTATAAATGTTTTTTTTATAAAGGTTAAAAAGTATGCTTCAGTGTGAATACAGTCTTTGGGAATGTCTTGAATTCAGTGCGATGATAACATTATAACAGCTGGCACAGTGAGATAGTCTGAACATTTTTTTTGGTTGAGATACCTTGAAAATTGCTGGAAAAGTGTTTGGAGTTTGACTCAGAAAAGGCCTCAGGAGCCCTTCAATGATCCCTCTCTTTTTTTTGGTTCTAATCCGGCAGGTTTTTCAGGAAACTGTGTGGGCTGTGGGGAAAAGGGCTTCAGATACTTCACGGAGTTTTCCAACCACATCAACCTGAAGTTATCCACCCAGCCCAAGAAGCAGAAGCACTTAAAATACTACCTGGTGAAGAATTCTCAGGGTGCTCTGTGCAAAGGACCCATCATCTGCTGGAAAGGTAAACCCAACCCCCCCCCCCCCCCCAGCCTTGCTCTGCTCTGTGCCGCACGGCCTCACTCTCTTCCCCTCTCGCTCCGCCTCAGACTGCAAAACCCGCCAGTTCTCCAACAGCGCGTCCACGTCCAAGCCCAGCTCGTCCTCCTCGCTCAGCAGCAAGGAGAACGGAGGCGCCAGCGGACACAGCTCGTCTCCCTTCTCCCTCTCAGGTGAGCCCCGAGGAGGCGTTTCGGCGCGCGTTCGATCCCACTCTCGAACCAGTCACGAGGGTCACGGCGTCGGCCCCGTACACGCCAACGGGGTCACGGTGTTGCCATGGAGACGGGTGGAAGTGGCTTATTTGTGAGATGAGCACGGTCTGACACTTGACAGGCTGCACAGCGTGCAGCTGCTTAAAAGTCATGTAATGGGAAAGGGGGAGGTTTCGTCTCCCTTTGCCGCCTCATCTTTCCAGTCTTATTCACCAGAGCTGTTATTGCAGCATCTGACCTTGGCCATTGCTCCGCGACTCAATACACGACTAGGGTTGATTTTATTATTGTCTTCGAGGGGTCAGACCTTCACTGAACCCCGTAGATCGAGATAAGAGAAGCTACAGGGGAATAAGGGAGTGAGTCTTTTCCTCGGCCAACGTGCAGATGAGGCAGACCCTGCTCCTCTTGGGTGGAGATGCTGTTCCTCTCCGACCTCTCACAGCTGGAGCGCCTGTTCCGTCTTTGATTGAAAAAAAAAAAAAAAAGGGAAAAAGCTCCAGGGCTTACGGTATCGATTTGTTCCGAACCTGGAAGCTGCCTGTCAGCAGAGATCCCACACTTTAATGTGTCAGAAAGCTGAGCTGGAGTGCTCCTTGTTGACATAACTGTAGCCCTAAACCCCCCCCCCCCGACTACCACTTCCTGCTGCGTCCCGCTCCGGGACTGGCCCTCTCTGCCCTCGACTCCTTTCCTGTCGCAATGACATGATTCACAGATTCATTGCAGCTTGACATATTAAAGTCAGAGGTGACAACGTGATCAGTCAGGGGAATACTGGACGTCCAGGGCGCTGACGATTTGGCAGATTTTGGTAGACTTGGTGACGTGCTTGATGTAATTTTACTGAAAAATGTCCATTTTCTCTTCAGATTCTCCACCCACCCGAACGCCACAGGCTTCAGTCTTCTTTGGAAGCCAGGACCTCAGCAGGGACTGCAGTTTCCTTAAACCTCTGGCATCCACACCTGGAAACAAGACCCTACCGATAGGTGACTTGGAGGTTTCATGTGGCAGATTTATTAGTGGATTAGATCAGTTCATTTCCCCTCTGTATGAGGCTTTACTTCCCCTTTACACAATAGCAGACGCCACACACACACGCACACACAACACACACACACACACACACACACACAGTCACATTCCTAGCCTTTGACAGAGACAACACCATTGGAGTGTATGTCTTTGTCCCGTGAGGACACACAGGCGGACACGCACACTCACACGCACACGCACATGCACACACACACACTAATCAATACTGAAGGAAGGAATGCTGTAATGACTTTTTAAAGCCTCGCTATCCATTAGCCCCTTTACAAGGTTGTGATATTGACAAGTAAAGGCAACACACACCGATCAATGCTTCAGCGTATTGCAAACACAGTGAATATGAGATTGGAAAACGTCCAGTGCGGTCATTGGCAATAGACGTTCACGTATAGGAAATCGATGGGCCACTGTTCAGGCCGAGGCATTGTAATGTATTGCTCAGCCTCTGCAGGTAATCAGCTGTAAAACAACTTCTTCTTCTTTTTTTAAATATGCGCGCGCGAGTAATCTTTGGCCACACTTTAGGCATGGTTGCGATGATCAACTCTCATCATCATATTTCCATGAGATAATGAAGTTTAGAGGATGAATCCTGATTATTTTGGTGACTTGATCAATTCTGTGTTTTGATCTATTTGCTTAATGAAATCTGAACGAGGTTTGATGTGCCGGCTGTCATTTGTCCAGTACCCACAGCTCTGAGGGTGAACGGCCCGACCAATGGTCTGGGTGTCGACGGACGCCCACCCCTACTGAGCCCCTCCCAGGTCTCTCTAGGGCCGCAAGGTCAGGGGTATCGTGCTGCAGACCTCGGAGACAATCCCGGTAAGCCCCTCCCCGCTGCAATCAAAACGAATTCACACGCTGCCTGATACTCCTGCCCTGTCTTCACCGGAGATGTCTTTTCCGTGTCTGTTTTCGGACGCCCAGTGTCTTCAGCCATGAACTCGGGGCCTCCTAAGAAGCGCCACCGGAGCTGGCATCCCAACTCCCTGGTACCCGTCCCCCCCACAGCCGTCCCTGTGCCGGCCATCCGGCCCATCGTCTGCTCTCCAGGTCGGTGCCTCAATCCAGTCAGGATGGGTCCTGCACTCCAGCAGAATCTAGACTATTTCACACACAAACCATACAGGAATATGTATACATACGTTTTACCGTTCAACACTACGCACTAGTTAGATTTTAGGCACATGTAAAAGGGCTGTAAACGGTCCAACTCAGGCTTTGTGTGTCTTGGTCCAGATCCAGGTTGTGTGGCTGTGTGAGGCTGGGCGCTCTGTGCCAGCCGAGCCTGTGTTGTTTATAACCCCTCGCTCTTCCCCTGGTTTGGGGGATGAGTGTGCTTCACATCCCTGACGTTGTCTGGTTGTTAGGGATGATTCACTCGGCATCTCCATGGAGATGGAGCCAGACAGTTTGTTGCAGAAATGATTTTCCCTTTTTTTTTTTTTTTTTTTTTTAAATTGCGTGATTGAGATGTGATTCGCGTCTAAATACGTTACCCTCCTTTCAGATAAATAGTCTGCCCCCGATTTAGTCTGCCCCCGATTTTCCCCTCCGCTTCTCATTCACGCCCGGGCCCCGCGATCACGGCTGCAAATGTTATCGCAGTGCCTCCTGGCCGATGTTAGGGACCGATCTGCTGAGAGGGAGGCCCGGGCCGCAGCTCACAGCCTCGGCCATTGTTTTTCCTCTCTCCCTCCCTCCAGGTGCCGCGCTGCCGGTGGCGTCGCCTCAGCCGCCTGCGGCAGGAGTGATGCAGCTGCAGCCCGTCGCCAGCGGAGACACGGTCATCGTCCCTGACAACCTGCTCAGCTCCTCGGGAGTCCGCCCTGTCATCCTCATCGGTACGGGCCTCGTCTCGGTGACCTGTTCCTTCTTAATCGAGTCCCCCCCCCACCCCTCTCTACCGCCAGCCAGATCTCAGAAGAAAAAAAAAAAGAACCAGAGCCTGTTTTTAGCATCAAACGGAAGAAGATGAAGTGGTTCAGGTGCACTGGTGACGGCATTAGAAAACCGCGGAAATGTCAGTGTTTCATTGCGGCGTTTGGGCCTGTGCTGAAAGAAAAAATGAAACACATCAATGTTGAACATAACCAGACAGATACGCAATATATGAATCACCAACGAAACGCAAAACAAAAAGATGAATAGTCAACAGGATGTTAAATTTGAAGGTTCAAAGAAATGTATTAACGGTAAGGTTACGGATAAGAGAGTATTTATGTGTCTCTAACAAGTCTAAGTTTCTAAGAATGATGAGCTGTATGAAAACTATTTACCATCCATACCATACATAAGTAATATGTGCATAATAACCTGTAATAACTCATTGCACACAACTTTCAAGTGATAGAGTTCAGCTGGGGAAAGACTGGCCGATCTTCATGTTTGAGTTGTATCCGTATTTGTTCTCTCCAGGACATGGCACTTTACCTTACTTCTACGGCAACGTCGGGGACATAGTGGTGAGCCCCCTGCTGGTCAGCTGCTATAAGAGCAGCCAGCTGACGGACAAAACCCTGGAGTCTTTGGGCCTCACCAGCAACCAGCTCCTCTGTGTGGAGACCATGATTCTGCTCACTCTGCAGTACCTTGCACGTTTAGGTGAGCAGCAAAGACCGAAATCTTCCAGTTTGAACTGAACCGAGGCTGTGACGCACCAGTATTTGGTTTCTCATGTGTGTGTGCGTGTGTTATTGCAGGCTCGGAGCAGATTCCTCTTCGGGAGGAGCTGGAGCAGATCGTTCTAAAGGCCATGCTGTGCTGTCCCGGGGGTCCAGCCATCTCCCCGTCCCAGCTGCCCTGGCTGGCTCGGCTGGAAGCCAGCGTCTCCGGCGGCAGCGTGCAAGTGGTGGTCACCCACAACTCCTTGGGGGAGGGCATCTCTGAATCCCTGCGCTCTCTGACCGAGGCCCCCCACCACCAGCAGTGCCTGCCCACGTACGTCGTCATCATCTGCGCCTCCAAAGTGAGCGGCAACGAGTTCTGCGTCCTCGTCCTGGGTGAGTACCGCTCCCAGTCGCGCACCTGCTCCTCTCCCGCTTTGAGCGGCAGCTGACCTGACGTGCCTCTCCGCTCTGCTCCCCGGTGCAGGGAAATACCAGGCCCGGGCCCTGGCCGAAGGCATGCTCACCACCAACGAGTTCCTGAAGGAGATCAGCTACGAGCTCATCACGGGGAAAGTCAGCGTCCTGGCGTCTCACTTCAAAACCACATCACTCGGTGGGTCCTGCGCCCGGAGCCCGGCTGTCCTTTGCCTCCCGTACCATCACTGTGAATGATACATCCGTATGAAACAGGATTGTTGGAAAACAGGAAGAATGAGATTGAATCCAAAGCAAAGAAAATTCAATAAAAGTGACATTTATCGAGCAGAGAGCTTTAAATGAGTCACGGCGTCTCCATCCGTTGAAGAGGGCCGGTTCGATAAATGCCCTTTATCCTCAGATGGGACACTCGGGCGCAGCTGTGCCGTTGCAGGTCGCGCCTCGTCTCATTCGTGTCGTTGTGGCGTTTCAGGGGACAATCTGGACAAGCAGCTGGTGAGGTACCAGCGCAGGCGGAAGGGACACGTCGTCCAGCCCTTCCAGAGCGACGTCGCCGACCACATCCACTCCCAGGAGGCGGCCAGCATGTCCCCGCCCTCAGACAGAGGTAACGCCGCTCTGCACCGGCGGCGCTTTGACAGCAGCCGAAACAATCAATGTGCCCACAGATCGATATGTCGGCGTAACGTGCCGACGCTGGATTCCGGGCCCTGCCTGCCAAGACTCACTGTCTCTGTCGGCTGTCTCTTCCAGCGGCGGAGCTGTTGAGCAAGGTCTTTCAGATCTACCCGGCCCAGCTGACCGTGGCCCGGAGCCTCCTGTCCCAAGTCTGCTCCATCGCCGACTCGGGGACGCAGAACCTGGATTTGGGACGCTTCTGCAAAGTGGACTTTCTCGTCCTGGTGCCCCCCTCGCACATCCTGGTGCACCAGACGGCGCAGCGCATCCGGCAGTCAGGTGGGTGCCGGGCGGAAGCTTTTCCCTGCCCGAGAAAACAAAAAACAGAAAGAAATCCCTGACAGTCCGTCCGGCGTTTTGCACGTTTGCGCAGGGGTGCTCGTGGACCTTGGGATCGAGGACGCCTCCTCGGCCCACCAGAAGCCCGACAAGTACGTGGTGCGCCTGGACGCCGACGTTCACGTCAAGATGGAGGCCTTCATGAGGAAAGTCAGACAGAACCCCTACACGCTGTTCGTCCTCATCCACGACAACTCCCACGTCGACCTCACGAGGTAAGACGACCTGGGATGCGCCGGACGCGATTTTTCCACTGTTGATAGTGCAGAGCTGTGTGATACCGCGCCCTGTTGTGGCTGCGAGGGCAGCCTTGTCCTCTTTAATGTGCTGTGGGAGGGAAGCAGCTGCAAACGAGCGAAAACACTGCCCCGGGCGTGTTTGTTACCTTGGACTTTTGGTCAAATGTAGGTCAGATAATTAGATGGGCCCGTTTTTGATTTTCCGTTGATGCAGTTTTGCATTTCCAGTGTGCGTCTTTGCTGCCAGACACTTAAAATAGATAGCCTTCCTGTTTTCTAGAAGATTTTGTTCCAGCACTGACCTAAAGCACACTGGGCACAGTGGGATTCATGAGCCGCGTCCCCGATGGAGTCCCGTGCATTGTTCATGTTTATTGACAGTTATTAGCAGCTGTGCTCTTGTTCGGATGAGAGCCTAGACTATGGAGGCAGGTTTTCTAACACCCCCTCCCCTCCCCGCCCTCCCGCCTGCCCCTCTCTCCAGCGCTCTATCGGGCTCCGTGTGCCACGGCGAGCTGCAGGGTCTGGCTGACCGGGTGGTGAACTGCCAGGAGGTCCTGGACGCCATGAACCTCCTGGTCCTGCAGGTCAGCTGCTTCCCATACACGCTTCAGACCCGCCAGTCCCGCATCAGCGTCCAGAACGAGGTGCACTGGCCCTCCAAGCAACAAAGTCTGGTGAGTGCCGTTCTATGAGCAGATACTGTGAGAAAACTGCATCCATTGAGTCATTCCACCATGATGCGGAAAAAAACACACACGCACAAAAGGTGATGTCAAGAGGCTAAAATCACTCAAAGCTCCACAGGAATCATTTGACATCCAATCTAGTACATTTCTAAGTGGTTGTACGCTTCAGGTTGATGGCAGCATGCAGAGATGGTGTTGCTGCTCCACCTGGTGGACTGGAAGTGCATTGTTGCCAGTGTTTGGCCGTTGTCCACAGTCCCAGACCACGTGCCTAAAAACGCTAGTGTCAAAGAACACCTGCTCATGGTCACATCTCTCTGAAGAATTCTCCTCAGACATTGAAACTTCATATTTAACACTCCTATTTCATTCATATTTATAACAAGATGAACATGAATGTATGACTGGTGAAATACTCATCTCCCAGAGACACACACATTGAGTGTACGCCATATGCTTCCCCTGGTTCGGTTAGGGTTAGTGTGTGAGTGAGCTACTTAAGAAGATGAGCCCTGGTATTTAGTTTGGGCAGAAAGCAAGTCCTGGAAATGAACGACTGTCTGTGTGGTCCAGCAGGGGGAGCAGTCGGCCAGCGAGCTGCTGTACTTCGGCCTGAGGGACTACAGCAGCTCCCTGCAGTGGGGCGTGGCCAGCCCCATCCTGCGCTGTGACGACGCCTTCGAGAAGATGGTCCACACTCTGCTGGAGAGGTCAGCACTCTGTGAAACTCCAGCAGCCTTTCTGGGGATAGCTGCACAGATCTGCCACTTTCTCTGGCCACCACATGGAAGATTCATGCTGGTCGGCGTGTCTCGCCTGACCCTCACATTCAGTATACAGCAACGTTTCTTGCCTAAGAACGAGGTGTAGTTTTTTCCAGCTATGAGGGACATACACATCCAGTCTGATATGTTTGAGCCAGAATTGCAGAGCAGGAAACAGATAGTGATGCATAACTAGGACATTTCACTGGAACTGCTGCCTCATAGCCGCATGCTTTCTTTTGGTGGCATACCTGAACTAATACAAGTGTATGTCAGTTATTTCAGAGGTGTGAATGATGACAACACATTTCTGTCTCAGATCACATGTGATGTCTTGATCTACGTGTTTGACGCATTCTCAAATCCTGTGCCTCAGACACCCCCACCTGCACAGCATGGTGATCCGCAGCTACCTGCTGATCCAGCAGTACACCGAGGCCATGATGGCCCTGACCTCGTCGCCGTCCCTCAGGGACCACATCACCCCGGAGACCCTGGCCATGGTGGAGGACCTGATCAACGCCCCGAGCAGAGAGGGCTCCCAGGGCCGCGGCCACATGCTGCTGGTCCGAGTGCCCTCGCTGCAGCTGGCCATGCTGGCCC
Organism: Karalla daura; assembly: GCA_029224185.1. Lineage (NCBI taxonomy): Eukaryota > Metazoa > Chordata > Actinopteri > Chaetodontiformes > Leiognathidae > Karalla > Karalla daura. The sequence continues at coordinate 19,253,621 of CM055197.1, forward strand.
GGGAGCGACTGGAGGACGTGAGGGACAAGCTGGGCCTGCAGCTGTGCTTCGCCGTGCTGCTGGGAAGCCCCGCCTCCGAGCTTAGCCTGCCCCGAAACTTCACCAACCGTCTCAGGGTGAGAACAGCGCGGGTGGTTCTATCAGTCCAACATGCATTACTAGCTAGTGATACACTGAATATGTCAGGTTCAGGATTTACTTTTTTGGTCAAACAAACAGTAGCTTTGTATATAGTACACACATATCAAGACAGCCACTGAAAACAAGAAACACAGCTTAAGCTGAAGAATAAAAGGCATACAGGCTAAAGATGTATATGATTCTAAACAGATAAAAACATACAGTTCTGACAAAGCACTGGAAGGTGCAACAACATAAAGAGTTATATTATTGACATTTTAATATGTAAATTAATATATTGTATATAATGTTTACTACCTCTTGCATGCTGCTTCATGGGTCCATGAGGATCGAATTTCAATCAAACTGTGTTGACTCTTGAATAGCTGTTATTGGAAATAAATAGGTAAAAGAGACTGATACAACTTCCCCTCCTCTAATAATGGTGTTTTGCTGCAGGCGTGGAGAGGCTGTGACAATGAGGACTGGGTGCCGCACACATATGAGGATCTGGAGGGGCTCCCCTGCATCGTCATCCTCACAGGGAAGGACCCCCTGGGAGAAACCTTCCCAAGGTGAGGTCATGCATCATAACGCCCCATCACTCAGGAATACCAAATGAGACGCTTCATAGAAAGCCCTGGAGTTTGGTCACAGCCTTTTGGATGTGAAAAATCCAAACGTGTGAGCGCTTCAGCAGCTGTCCACACTTCGCCCCACTCATAGGTCCCTGAAATACAGCGACCTGCGGCTGATCGACTCCAGCTACCTGACTCGCACAGCCCTGGAGCAGGAGGTGGGCCTGGCCTGCACCCATGTGTCCACGGACGTGCTCCAGGAACCCAAGAAGGCACCCCGGGAGCTGGACGGAGAGAAAGGCACCAGCGGCCTGAATGATGGAGACGAGCTGGAGAGACCCCAGAGCAACGGCAGCGCCGCCACCAGAACCTCGGGTGAGTCCCAGAGCTCAGTGAGGCGCAACACGATGAACGCCGGTAGTTGCCGGTACTGATATGTAGAATGTCCCCGCATGCCTCCAGGCTCTTTGGCGGAGAATGGCGTCAGTTCGTCTGACATCAATGACTCGGTCCAGAAACCATCCGCCTCCACCTGCCCGCCTGAAGGGGTCACCGCCTCGGACAAGGCCACGGCCACGGTGGGCTGCAAGCAGGAGTGTGACTCCCAGGGGATGGCGCTCTCCGCCTCCAGCGCCTCCAAAGCCTCCAAGACGCCGGCCTCTTTCTGCTCCAGCTCCTCCTCCACCTCCTCCTCCTCCTCCTCCTCCTCCTCGTCCTCGTCCTCCTCCCCCTCCCCGTCCTCCTCCTCCACCCAGAGGCCCAGCCAGTCCACGCAGTGCGGCCGCGAGCCCAAGCCCAGCCGCGTGTTCCCGCGCACCGTCATCCTGTCGCGGGCGGCGTACAACCTGCTGGCGGGGGAGTCCGGCAGCCAGCTCAGCTCCTTCTCGCTGCTGCCCCACGCCGACGTGGCGTGGAGCAGCCCGCTGAGGCCCCCCGTCACCACCGGCCTGCAGGGGGCAGAGCAGAGCCTGTACTACCGGCAGTGGACCATGGCCAGGCAGCACCACGCGGACTTCGAGGCTCCGCTCGAGGCGCACCCCCGACGCCTGCTGCTCAGTGGACCCCCACAGGTAACGCAGCTCGGGCCCAGCTGCCCTAGACGGATATCCAACATGTATATATAGTACGTAGTACTACGTAGTCATATAATACTCGGTTTTTGGCCAACTCAAGATATTGGCCCCAACACTGTTGCATCACCCTGCATAACTGCCTGTGGCTTGAGCCACTTCCGAAGTTATCAGAGAAAAAATGCCTATGTCAAGTTAATTCTCTGCATATTGCATATGCAACAATTCCCTTTATTTATCATGCAATTGTTAATCCACCTTTTCATATTTTGCAAACTTGTTTACATGACTGGTGGAGCTTTTCCTTCCATTTTGCCGAAATGGGTCAGGCACCGTCACTTACTACTGTTTTTGTGTGCTAACCTTGGCTAGGTGGGGAAGACTGGCGCCTATCTGCAGTTTCTGCGCATCCTGTTCCGAATGCTCATCAGACTGCTGGAGGTGGATGTGTACGATGAGGAAGAGGAGGAAGAAGAAGGTGAGGCATGCTGGGACTTATCGGCCCCAATACAGTACCTGTCTTAGACATTGGCACTGTTGAAAGAAGGAGCTAATTTTAGAGATTCTTTACTGCCTTTTCATTTTTTTCCACGTTCACCCTCATCTCCAGAAACATCGGAGGTCACGACTCCGGTAAACACCCAGTGGCCTGACATCGAGGATATCAGGAAGCTGCCCTTTGACCCTCAACCCCGGGACCCTAAGTTCAGGGAGGCCAGCCCCGTTTATAGCAGCAAGATGCCAAAGTACTTGAAAGGTCAGCACGGATATTCAGACACGCAACAGCAACCGTTTATTTTAGCACTGGTCTAGTTTGTGCTTTGTGTGATTAGACATTCTAGCTACGGACACTTTAGATGATAATAATTCAATAATAAGTGACAATACCAAGTAACAATTAGTAGGATTTCCGGTGACAATAGAAAACGCAGTAACTGCAATAACATAAATGGGGCTATAAATACTATCCCTATTAAAAGCCTTGAATCTCAGATTCATTTGAGAGCAAACTGAAAAGGCCGGAAGCGTGGGGGTGTGAACGCGTCTTGCTTTTCACCATCGACAGACTTGAAGCAGGAGGGGGCGACCCAGGAGTCGTCTCATGCCAAGCGCGTGACCAAGTCCATACGTCTGAGCAGGTTCGCGGCCCACAACGCCTTCCACCACTGCGAGCAGTGTCACCACTACTGCGAGGCAGGCCCAGCCTCTCAGGTGAGTGCAGCATGCAGCCCTACAGTACACACCCACACACACACACACACACACACACAGACCATGTGGGTAACCTCAAACACGGAATACATCCCAACCTGGTACTTGAAAGCTTGAGAGCTCTTTACTCTCTGCAGTCGTGCTGAACGGCGATCTCCCTGTGTTAATCATGCATGTGTGTGCGTGTGTGTGTGTGTGTGTGTATCGCAGCTGTCGGAGTGCACCTTCCACGCTTTCACCTTCTGCTCATCCATGCTGGGGGAGGAGGTCCAGCTTCAGTTTGTCATTCCCAAATCAAAGGAGCAGCACTTTGTCTTCAGCCAGCAGGGCAGCCACCTGGAGAGCATGCGCCTGCCGCTGGTCTCCACCAAGGTCTGTTTACTGCACACACGGATGTGCAGAGGACGCTAGGCTCGCTGTTTAATCCTGTTTTAACCCTGTCGTTTCCCCCCTGTTTGTCTGTGTGTGTGTGTGTGTGTGTGTGTGCGCAGAACCCTGACCTCTTGAAGAGTCCCATCTTCACCCCGACCACGGGACGCCAGGAGCACGGCCTGCTCAACATTTTCCACGCCATGGAGGGCGCGGCTCACCTGCACATACTGGTGGTGAAGCAGTTCGAGATGCCTCACTACAGGAAGTACTGGCCCAACCACATCCTGCTCGTCCTGCCGGCCATGTTCAACAACACGGGAGTTGGTGAGCAGCTTCACGGCTCCTTCACGGATGTCTGAACTTTGCAGAAACACAGACAGTCCCCCTGCATTTAGCTCGATCAGGGAAGGCATGGAGATTATTGCTATCTTATCTTTAAACATACAGCAATTATACCTTTCGTCACGTACACTCACTGTGTACTATGTATACGGTGTACAGAAGATGATCGGTGGTCACAAACAGAATTAATTTATGACCTTGCATCACGTTCCTGCACAGTAGGTGGAAGGTCAAACTCTTTCTCTTAACCAATCGGAGTTGCGCAAACGCATCCACGGCACAGTAGTCTGATTTCAAAGCAGACCAATCAGGGGCTCCGTTAGTGACTGAAATGGGTGTTACTGACCTTGCTCTCCACCGAATAGCAAAGGTCAGTGAGTGAAAAGAGACCGTTCCCCCGAATGCTAATATTTCTGCCCTGGAGAGACCCATTACTCTCCGGAACGTGCTCTCATTGAACTGTCCGAGTCCGACCTGCTCATCTGTAATGCCTGCGCGCGCTATGCAAATGCAGTGCTCCTGCTTTTTAACGAAAGTGGTGCCGCTTTATTACCTGTGGCAAGGCCGGCAGAGGCGCTGGCAAACTGTTAGGGGAGAGAGAGAGAAAGAAAACTGAGCCGAGTGCTTGTGTGCGGTTGCAGGCGCTGCCCGCTTCATGATCAAAGAGTTGTCCTACCACAACCTGGAGCTGGAGAGGAACCGCCAGGAGGAGCAGGGCGTCAAGAGGCAAGACGTGTGGCCCTTCATCGTCATGATGGACGACTCCTGCGTGCTGTGGAACTCCCACCACGCCACCACGGACAGCAGGTACACGCCGCTCGTCCGCATAACCAGCCCCCCCCCCACACACACACAGACACACACAAACGCGTCCTCACGCTCCGCCCTCCTCTCTCCCCTCCGCCAGCGAGTCCCAGGAAGGGGGCGCCCCTTTCACCAACGTCTCCCTGAAGGTGGTGCTGCAGCACATGGAGACCACGCCCAAGATCTTCCTGTACGCCATGTGCGGCACGCGCAAGTGGAGTAGCGGGCTGGGGCGGCGGGCGGCCGGCCACCCGTTCAGCCGCTGCCACCTGCACGAGTTCGTCATGCTCAACGTGGACCTGACGCAGAACGTCCAGTACGACCTCAACCGGTGAGTGAGGGTCGCTTCAGGGCGGCCATCTTGCTTCAAAGCGACAGCACGCGCGGTGTTGCTGTGTTCGGTAAACGCTCCTCTTTCCAGCTATGATATCGTTGTTTTTTTTTTCATTTCTCACCTCTTTAACACAAGAGCAGTCTTAAACACGTTGTCCAAATGGAGTGTTGAGCGGTGACGAGTCAAATGTCGCCGTTTTTCAATGGGAAAAAGTACAGGATTGAGCAGGACGCGGCGCTAATCCATTAGCACGGACATAGCTGTTAACAAAGGCAGAGGTCTCACTCCCGCTAAGAGTGGGATCACAACTTTCGCTTTTCATTTCATATGCCCGTTTTCATCGCAGCACAATGCTTAGAAGCTGGCCCAGTTTCGAAGCTCAGCGGCTGACTTGTCTTTACTATGCTGTCGCAACAATCGCCAGCCTGTAATGGATAGCTTAACCCATCCCCTACGGGAGGTTTCTCGTTTGACATTTGCGCTGCGCACACAAACACACAGTGACCTGTCAATCAAAGTAACAGTTCCTACAGCTGAACATTTACACACATTCTTGCTTCGACTCATTAAATATCAAAATGTGAAGACAAAAATGCCTTTGATGTTCCAAAATAGCATATCCATTTAGTGTCTCCAAATGTTATCTTGGGAGCCTGGATCTTTACATGGACAAAACTCTGAAATGGTCACACTTTGTGCTATCAAATTTGAAACTAGTGTTCACTGATAGCATGTCTTAAGCTGATTCTGTTTCCCCAATTTTAACAAGTTTTCTGACTTCTCAGTTATGGTTCACCACCTTTATCTTGATATTTCACTTGAAACTGGCCAAACCTAGCTGAGCGACGGTGTTTTGGCGAGTCGTGGTGGTTGTTCCCACTGTTTTCCCCATCCCTGACCCATTGCTGTTGTGTCGCTGTGCTCAGGTACAGCTGCGAGGAGGTGGACTTCAACCTGAGGGTGAACAGCAGCGGGCTGCTGCTGTGTCGCTTCAACCACTTCAGCCTCATGAAGAAACACATTCCGGTCGGCGGGAACAAAGCCTTCCTGGTTAAACCTAAACTCATGGTGCGTCCTCGTCCTCACCCGGGCCATTCCCAACCGCAAACTCCCAGCCGTGCTCAATGGCGGCTTTGTTCTCTGGTGCAGGAGATGGAGAACCCCGCCCCGATCAGCCCGTCGCAGTACGTCTGCGCCCCGGACAGCGAGCAGACCCTGCTGGACGCCCCGGCTCAGTTCCTGCTGGAGAGGTTCCTGCAGAGCTGCAGCCACAGACTCTTCCCCAAGGCTGTGCAGAACAGGCAGAACCCAGTTCTGTCCATCGACAGCTACCTCAACATCAGCCCAGAGGTACAGTACGAGGCCGCGTCTGAGAATTCTTAAACCCTGCCGACTGGGTTCAAAGACCTACTGAGACACACAATGTCGTCATCCGTTTTGCTGAGGACATTCTGTACCCATGCGCAAGTGTGCACTTATGAGGAGGAAATCAGTCATTAGGCGGCACAATGCCACCGATACGTCTTGCCGGTGTTGCGTGCTTTGAAGTTATGCATTCAGGTTTCCCTCAGCTTGCTCAGATCAATGAGGCCTGCATTGCTGTGTGTCTCTGTGTCACAGATTTCTGTGTGCTACATCAACTCTCGTCCACACTCCACCAACCTGAACCACCAGGGTCTGCAGTTCAGCGGCCTGCTGCTTTACCTCTGCGACTCATTCGTCGTCTCCGGGCTCCTCAAGAAATTCCGCTTCCTCAAAGGTGAGGCGTCAGGGCAAATATTAGTTCCTCTCCGAGCGTGAAGTTCAATGTCATTCAGCACCGAAGCCGAGCCATCTCTGGTGTAGACATTGCACTGATGTTATCTGGATCCACAGCCTCCATGGTGTTGATAGCGGGATGTTTGTGGCCAAACCACTAGGATGTTTCCGGGTCTGCGGGTTTTTAACCGTTTTACCTCGGCCGTTTTACCACAGGCGCCACCCTCTGCGTGATCAGCCAGGACCGCAGCTCTCTGCGCCAGACCATCGTGCGCCTGGAGCTGGAGGACGAGTGGCAGTTCCGCCTGCGGGACGAGTTCCAGACGGCCAACTGCAGCGAGGACCGGCCCCTCTACTTTCTGACCGGCCGACACGTTTGAACCCTGCCGCCAAAGAGAAAAAAAAGAAAAGAGAGAAAAAAACGAGGATGGATTTGATTCCTGACCAGTCAGCAATCGCAATTCTTGCCATTCCAACGGGAGGTCAGAGAGGAGGATCTGCTGGGGCACAAGATCCCCAAGTGCCCCACATGTGGACACACAGCCACCCAGTACGGCTTCCCTTTCATTTGTACTACCACAGTGCACTGTGCCCGGGCTCTGGTGAGGGTCCGCGCATGTTTTCACTATTGCTTCAGCTGGTCTCTCCCCCCCCCCTCCCCCCCCCACCCCCCCCCCGACTCGAGGCTTTTATGCTACTGAAAAAGATCACTGACTGCTGTGGGGCGAGGAAGCACAGCTGAAACTGAACTCCGTTTGTATTGTTGTTGTATTTCTGAAAAAAAAAAACAAAAAAAAAAAACAAGAGGACGCTCTCGGATCAGAGATGTGACTATTTGAAGATTGTACGTGTACATGGACTTTGACAGTGCGGCCCCTTTTGCGGGCGTGCTTGTTTATCTCAGGGTTTTTAAGGGAGGTCCAAAGGGTGGTCGCTTAAAATGGTCCAAGCTTTTCTCCATGTTCACTGTGTAAGTTCATCTCAAGACCCGCACCAAAGATGTTCTCCGCTGCCACTAGACCTTTCCTCCTCCGTGATGCCTGCACTGCTTTCAGCTCACCACCCTCACACACAAACGCAGAGGGGCCCGGTCATCGGATTCCCATGGGAGTCAAGCCAGCGGCCGCTACCTTCTCTTGTGCCTCCTCAAAGTATTTATGTGGCATCGATAATCTGTCCTGAGCGTGCTTCGCTGGTGACCCGCGCAAACGCCTATCCAAAGACTGAATTCACAGCCGAGGAAGAGTTGTGCTCTTTTTGGAGAATGTACGAGTTCGTGTTAGGGTGGCGGAGCGGGTTTGCTGTCCGGAGCAGTCCGGGCCCGACTTGCCAAAGGGTTTCAGCCAATCAGACGGAGCAGCGCGGGGGCAAGACCGGCTCGCCGGTCCTCCCCTTGTTCCGAACCGAGGCGCCTACTGACTTCAACCGTCGGGGATTTGAAGGATCGTCACATTGGGGTGTGTAAAAGCTCTGTAATAACCACTGCCAAATACCCTGCTGCTGACTGTGCCTGGGGTTTCGCCTCCGAGAAGCAACGCTCCGAGGCCCACCGTACGCTGACCGCCCCCCCCCCCCCCCCCCCCCCCCCCCCCCCCCCCCCCTCACACACACACACACACACACACACCCCACCTCCCGTCACTCGCTGCCAAAACGAGCATCAGCGTCACAAAAGCTGACCGACCCGCGTCATTTCATATACTTGAAAGTAGAGTGTTTTTGTATGTTTCTGCACAGGGTTGTCCAAAGAATATGCCTTAAGTGACGTCCCGTACAGTCACTGCTCACGTCGCTGTTTATTTTACTCTTGTTTTTTTTTTGCTTTTGACCAATGAGAATGAAGAAAACCATCGAACTGTGAGGAGGAGGAAATGTTTGTCTGGGTGAAGCAAAACGAAATAATTGGATTTCGGACTACTGTACTGTTTAAAGCGTTGTTTACATTATTAATATATTATATCCTCCCCCCCCCGCCCCCAAACCGCAGAGGGTTACTGATGTTTTTTTTTCTTTTGTTTGTTTTTTTTTTTTAGTCCTGTGTAACTTTTGGCAGTGTTTTTCAGTCGTGCTGTCTCCTCTCGCGTTTTATGTTATGTTGCGAAGGCAAGAAGAATCTACCTAGATGTGTCCTTAACCACATGTCCTGTATCCCCCTCCCCCTGCGTTCCTGCGTTGGATTTTTATCGAAAATGAAAACCAGGTCCCGGGGGGGGGGGATCCTTATTTATTTGACAAGCATTTTGGACTGATAATCATGTTGAAGTGTAATATTTGATTGCATGCTGAGCTCGCCTAAGACCGAGGGGCCGTGTCCTCCTCGCCACCATCTGTGAAGGCTTTGCACAAGACCCAAACGAATGATTCTTAGATCTACTGAATGTCACTGGGGGAAGGGAATGTAAACTTGCACTACACAAGTTGCCAGCAGAAAAAAAAAAAGAAGAAAATAGTTCCCACCGTTGAGTTGAAACCCCCGTGTTGGTCCGAATAGAAGGCTTTTGATCAAAATGTTAACTTAAAACGCCAATGGTCCATAGAATGTGTCTTTCTTTTGCGTAATTTAACACTTAATATGCAACTTGCTCTCACAATCTTCACTGAAATGTGTTTGATTACCATGTGCAGCCCCGTGGAAGCCTTGGTGTCCGGGTGATCTACCTCATGTTTACCATTGTGGCTGTGGGCTGTGTGAGCGTTATGATATTAGAGCCATGCTATTGTTGTTGGAAACATATGAATGTAATAAAATGACTCAAAGAATCACGTCTTGTTTTGTGTGTTCCTTTTTATTCCCACAAGAGTAATGGTTTTTGCATGTGAATCTGTGAATTTATGCAGAACAATATCGGGGACAAACATCTGTCACATAGACAGAAGTGTTACCTATTTCATATTTTAGCTGCACATCCAAAGCTTATTTTATGTTCCAGCAGAAATCCCAACAGTGGTTTCATCAACCTCCGTGTTGTTGCTAATCCGTGACACACAACTGTAAAGGTTCAACACAGCAAAATTATATTGCACATAGTAAACACATGTGCACACATCCTTGAAAAATTAACATTTGTTTGTTATCAGTAGTCCATGTAAGATATAGGTTAGAACTTGCTCAATTAAGTAGAATATAATATTAATCTATAATGTTTTTCAGAGCATTTTACACACTTAGGGGCTTGAAGGTTTCATGTTTTAATCGTAAATACTTTGTGAAGATGTACATTTTAGGAAACATATTCTTGTATGTCATATGCATGTTTCATAATGCTCTAACGCTTAAGTGAGTAAGTATTTTTGCTCAGCAAAACAATATATTGAAGGTAATGAATTAAACTCAGCTCCGAGTTGAGTCTTAATCCATACGTGACCACAATGGACGAGGTAAAGATGCTCCGGCAGCTGATTACGGCATGTTCATCAGTATGAAGGAACATGAAGCATCCTTTGCTGCCCGTTCAAGCAGAATAGTTCAGCGTCCAATGCAAGCAGAGCACCGTGGAAATAAGGTCATTCAAGGCATCAACAATCCTCTTTTTTTTTATGAAACGGTTTATTTTGCAAAAAAATGATTTTCTTATGAAAAGCTGAACATTATAGTGAGCTTTACTGAGGAAGAAAGCTGGACTCATATTGAAAACATGAAATATTTGTATGAATTAGCAAACTTGCAATGTGTGTGTTTGCCCACCCTACAGCTGTGCATCTGTTTTTTTTTACTTATTTATCAATCTTATAATTTTCTAGTAATACTTGTCCACCCTCTAACCTTTCCTCGGTGGTCTCGACGTACGAAACTGCCCCGCCCATCGTAGCAAACATGGACCCATCGAATGAATGAATTATTGACTGGTACAGGTACGGTTCATTTGCTGGGAGGCTCTAACCTTAAATGGCTCAATTTACCTGGTGGCTCATCTTACCTGATAAGGTCCTAAAGTTTCCAAACACCAAACGTGATAGCGAGTGGGGTTGGAAAACGGGACTTCTGAATATTTAACAGTATTTTAACATTGCATGTTGAATCAAGCCAGTAGTCGCTTATTTTGACAACACCCCTGTGTGCTGTACATTGTTCCACTTCCTGGCGTTTTCCCTCCGTTTTCAGCATAAACCCACATTCGAGCAGTTCACCGGCCTCCTGTGCAGTCAGTCCTCCACCTGTTTATCCCTTTGTCGCTGGGAGGCCTGCTCCGGAGCGCAGGATCGGATACTCAGCCTGCCGCCTGGAGTTGAAACGTCTCGCATGTCAAATGCAAATGGCGCGCCGTGTTCCTGGATCAGCGGCACCTGCCTCGTCAGGATTTCCAGCCAACCGCCGACTTTTCCACTGCCCCCCCCCCCCACCCCGGGCCTCCACACCTGCGCCTCGCCTCCTCATCTGTTTAGTTTGTTTTAGCCCGGCGTTGGGTTCGCCGTCTCGCCGCATCATTTGTTTGGGTTGCGTGGCGGGTCGTCCGCCTGCGTCTGTGTTTCGATGTTTGTGTTTTCAAGGCTCAGCAGCTACGCTCGAGGCCTCGGGGAACCTGTGAACTTGAGCTCCCAGCTCCGCGGCCCTGTTCGCGCATCCAATGGTACAAAGGGTACAAAGTCTGCACTTTGTGCCCTTGATCACGGTTGAATCGGACACCACCGCTTTGCCGCCGGCTGTCTCTTTAAAATTCGAAGTCTCACGCCGAAACAAAGATGACCCCGATGGCGTCATCGGCGCCGCGCAAAGTGCATTAATACACAGCTTAGGCGGTGTTGTCGAAATGCATGCGCGGCTCGGTCTTTAGCCAGTGATTAATAATCCCCTCACTCGCCTCTGCCTCCACTCCATTCCCCAATCTTTTCATCCTGCCACTGAGTAGGACTTGGCTCGGGACTTGGCTCGGTTCCCCGCCACCTCCTTTCCTGATATTTCTCTCACCTCGGCAGCCTTCGCCCGGGACGACGCGCGACAAAGGCGTCTCTTATCGAGAGCAGATACGGCTGCTTAATGGATGCTATAGGGGGACCCAGCCTGGCTTCACTGCTGAGGGCACAGGGGCATTGTCGGTCCGGGGACGGTACTATTTCGGCTCCTGCGAGGTAATATTAGAGCTCACTTTCCATCAACCTACAACCCGCTTTGTGATATAACGCGGGACTATTTTCGGCTAGCTGCGGTCGGGATGGGATAAGGGAGAGAGGGCAAGAGAGGATGGCTGGCGCGCAGACCGTTGCTTGCGTAATTGCTCGTTTGAGAAAACCGGAGAGATGATGTGTGCGCAACCCAGAAGAGTTGTGTCTCTAATGATTTCCACGTCTCACAGTGATTCATTTATTACAGACTGGTGCCTAATTGGAGGGCAAAGGGTAATTGACCGCGCTGTGGTCGAGTGAAGATCGGCTTTTTTTTTGGGCCTCTCTCAATTACTTTTTTCCGTTGCCTCAATGGATGTCATTGTTCAATTTGTTGTTCCAATTTGCTGATCCATCCATCCATTATCTTGCCCGCATCGCACCCAGTGCTGTTCCAGGGGTCTGCTGCTGTCTCCAGTGTGCACGGGGACACTATTAGGATCACCAATCGGCCTTGTCGTGCATGTTTTTGGACTGTGAGAGGAGACCAGAGCACCTGGAAACACCAGGATACAAACCAGCAACCTCCTTACGCTGAGGCAACAGCACTGAGGCACCTCCTACAGTTGATTTTACAAGCAATCCTCTGAAGGATCAAAGGTCTCCTGATGATTCTCTCTGACATATTTCTTTGAGTTATTCAGTCCTCAGGCCCTGTTGTACTTACTATTAAACTACTTTCAATCGCGCACGTGATTCTAAGTATGACTGTACCACACCACTGTGAAATATCCCCCGTTCCCCCTGAAAATTGACTTGCTGTTGATCTCCAGCCGCGTAATTACGCACACGAGCGGAGATGTCAGCAACATTCATAATGGAGCGAATCCTGCCACATAATATCAATTTTCGGAGATGGTAAACACCAGTAAATTACTCATCCCTCTTGGCAGTCTACTCTAATTACTCTCAGGCTTCCATAAACCATCCAGCTAAAACCAAAGCTCATCTGTCTCTGGGCTTATTGGAGCGGGTGTGTGTGTGTGTGTCGGGGGGGGGGGGGGGGGGGGGGGGGGGGGGGGGGGTTAGGGTGAAGGTAAGTGGAGTGCCCGGGGGGGATTACAGTTTGCCGTCTGTGGATCACAACCACTACTGTGGCGATGCATATCCTATCAGCGGTTAAGCCTGTGAGTGTGCAGCGAGTCAATTCCACAGACCCAAAACCCAATACTGCGACGTGAGAGAGAGAGGAGAGGAGAGGGGAGGGAAGGGGAGGAGAGGAGAGGAGAGGAGAGGAGAGGAGAGGAGAGGAGAGGAGAGGAGAGGAGAGGGGAGGGCAGGAGAGGAGAGGAGAGGAGAGGAGAGGAGAGGAGAGGAGAGGAGAGGGGAGGGCAGGAGAGGAGAGGAGAGGGGAGGGCAGGAGAGGAGAGGAGAGGAGAGGAGAGGAGAGGAGAGGAGAGGAGAGGAGAGGAGGGGAGAGGAGAGGAAGGAGCGTGACCCCGCCGCGGTGCTCTGTAACACTAGCTCCGGCTGGCGAAACACTGGCAAGCGTTTTTGGCTTTCGCAGGAAAAGAGAGGTGGAGTCGTGTGTGTGTGTGTGTGTGTGTGTGTGTGTGTGTTTGTGTGTGTGTGTGTGTGTGTGTGTGTGTGTGTATGTGTGAGGCCGGACACCTCCCGAGAGCGTGCCAGCACACGAGGCACCGTCGCAGGTGCATCGCTGGCGGAGGAGAATACGGAGAAGTGCTGACAAGAGGCAGCCGCAGTCAATTATTGGAGCGTGCAGTGCATGGTCAGAGGAGGAATCCGATGCACTGAGTTGGTGGAAAACGCATTACGAGCAGAAACACTGGAGACAGCACACCAGCTGACCTAGACTCCGTTTAATAATTTATTAAACACAGCATATTACACTCACGTTGATAATGTGCATATACTGGTACTTACTGTATGCTATAGAGACAATTTTTTCATCCTTTTAGAATTTAAAACCTTATTGCTGCACGTGTTAAACATAACGTTTTTTTTTCCCTCCCTCTTTTCATTCAGTGTACAAAATGAAATGCAGCATCCTATGAAAAGAAAAAAAAACAACAAAAACAAACAAACATACATGTCCTCTGTGCTACGGAGTAGGAGGCGGTGTTAAGAGGTCCGGGACGTGACGACGATGCCGATGAGACACATGCTACTTGATGGACACTCGGCGGAACAGGCAGACACCAAAATTCCACAGGAACAGGGGGTCAGATCCCTCGCGCAGCGCCTTTCAGATAGCCTGGGCTCGGATCTGCTCGCTCCGTCCGTGCCAATTCATGCGCGGTAGCCAGACCCTTGATCATCCTTGGCGAAACAGGGAGCAGACCTGGCTCCGGGGCCGGGTTCCGTTTGCGACACCGCGCGTCCCGCAAAGCGGCACCTAACGCCTGACGTCCTCGTCGCGTGCATTTCCACTTCATTCGCATCGGCATATCGAGCACCCGCAGGCTTCCTCACGCGGACAACCCCACCGACATTTTCACAGAAAACCTCATGGAATTCAAATACTGCTCTGTTCAGCCTTTGGGGGTGTACTTTCACATATCGAGCGGAAACGAAGTGCCTTGCGTTAAGGAATTGGAGGCATGACAGCGTCAACTAAAATAGTGCAAGTTCACATTCCTCGTCATCATTGAGCTTCTCTCCGCAACACGCGTCCGTGGAACTATTTGGTGCGCACAAAGGTAGAGTGTGTGAACGTAAAAAAGTGCATGCGAATGGTCAAGGGGGGATGGGAGGAGGACAGGGGGGAAGAAGAGATAACTTTGAGATTTTGGCAATTACGCAAATCTGCATAATTTGTTGGATGAGACTATTGACGTCGCTCTCATGTACGTGGTCTCAAAACATGTGAAGCTAGCGGCTAGCTCGGACATGACGGACATGAGAGCGACGTCGATCCCCTCGTCTCTGCCAGAAGCATTCGCACCCATTACGTGGAGAACGGAAACAACCATGTCAGCTGGCGAGCGCTGGTCGACCTTCAAACGCGAGGAAAACACAAACGATGAAACTGCACATGAAGGGAAGAGGCATGGGGGAACGAGGACGATCCCTGAGGGGCTACAATCCTACCGATGAGAGAACTACAGGACGCCTCATGACTGAGGATGATTGGATCTCCGTGTACAGTACTCGTGTCAACGCCCAAACGAAATAATTGCGCGAGGCAACCGCAGGTTTTTTTGCCGACTAGCTATTGCAACCGAACGGGATGGGCACGGATCCTGCGTTGTTTTAGCGGTGACATGACCAGCTATGCTCGTTTTCTTTCTTTTTTTCCAGTAAGCATATTAAAGAGCATGATCACACAGGCGATGATCTGTTAACGGCACGCAGCAAATGAAAGAATTTTGAGGGCGGCTGACTGGACGCGCCGCTGAAACGCGCGAGGACGGCGGTTTCGCATAAATGCGAGGGGAGCGATGGAGGGAAATGACAGTGAATGGAAGGAAGGAAATGTCAGGGGCGGATTAGGGAGGGCGAGGGGAGGGAGTGAAGGACGGATGGAATGCAGAGAGGAGAGATGAAGGGCGAGGAGAAACCAAGGAGAAAAGGTCATCGGAACGGGACAGGAAGGAAGGAAGGAGGGAGAAAACAAGGTGGAATAGAATTCGAAGTGGGAGGAATGAATGGAGGAATGCGGCGAGGAAAGATGGACGGCAAAATAAAAGAGGAGATCAACCCGGGGGGGCGAGGGAACGTGAGAAGAATGGAACAGGCCAGAGGGGGCCGGAATAAGGAACGAGAGTGGCCGGGGGGTCTCTCAATCAGGAGAGGTCCTGGAGCCGGCTGCCTTGCTCGATGACGGCCTTGGCGAACTGCTTGAAGACGCGGTCCATGTACGTGCTCTGCCGGGGCCACAGGCCCTCCAGGAAACCGATGTGGCCGCCGTGGCAGGTGATGAGCAGGGCCAGGTTGGGGTTCTGCTTCACCGCCTCCACGGGGATGGCTGCGGGGGGAGACAACAACAGGCCAGGTCTGAGTCCTCATGTCCGTCCGGGGGCGCGGCGCGCCAGAAGCGCGAGGTGCTCACCGTGGGACGGGGAGAAGACGTCATCGGCGGCGTTCAGACACAGCATTGGCACCTGCACAGACTTGAGCCTGTGGACGGGACTGGCATCGTGGTAGTAGTCGTCGTTGGTGGGGTAGCCGAACATGATGGAGGTGAACCTCTCGTCGAACTCTCGTATGGTCTTGGCCTGTCGGGGTTGGGAATGGGAAACGTCAGCCGCCCGCCTTAATTGGATCGGCGCTAGTGACATTGCGTCGCGGAGAGTAATCCCGACCTTCATGACATGATCGATGTCGTAACACTTTTCCAGCACCGGCCTGTGTCTGCAGGGGGGGGGGGTGGTGGGGGTAGGGGGGGGGGTAGGGGGGATTAAAAAGAGAACTACTGTGAGCTGAAAATGATTTGTGCCTGAAAATGCCCCCCCCCGCCCCCCCTCCCGCTAATGCTGCTGAGGTTGTAACGGCAGAATGGAACAACAATCGAGCCTCTTAGCTGGAGCTGCCCAAGCATTACTCTGCATCTCAATCTGATGGTTAACACACACCCTGGAAAGAATGGCGAAAGAATCGTGACCGGGTTTTTTTTTAAATGTCAAGCAGGTTTATCTCAAACTACAAAACTCGTAATGGTAGGCTGATGATGACAATGAAACGCCACAGTTCAAACGGTTAGAGAGGTAATGGATAAGTGTTAATCCGGGCCTGGCCTTGGCTGACCTGTGCACAGAGGCTTGTAGGCAACTAGTGAGGTAGGAGTTGAAGAGGAAACGGTCCAGGGGCTTCTCCAGCGAGGCCGTGCACTCGAACACATCCCAGCCAGCCGAGAACACCACGACCCCCTTCAGGCAGGTCTCCCGGCCCTTGCGGCCCAAGTAGTTGGCCAGCATCATCCTGAATGTGCCGCCCGGGGCCGGCAGGGAGGGGACAGATGGGGGGTGGGGGAGACAGGGATTGGAACATGTTCCATTTCTAACCAATCCTTCACTTCACGGGATTAGCGCTTTGCAGTTAAAAAAAAAAAAAAAAGAAAAACCTCCTTTGGCATGCTACGCTGAGCGCCTGGGACCCTGTTACAGCGCTGACCGCGGTCCTTCTGGATTTGACTTATTTACCATAAACACAGAACCTAACAACAAGCTCATGGATCCCTTTCATTTGCCCTTAGCCGTGTGCTTTCACTGAATCGCTGGAGGTTGCCCTCCCAGCTTTCGCTGTGCGTCACGTTCTGCGGTGGGTGGGCTGAAATGCCCGGTCAGCTGTCGAGTGAGTGGCTTCGTTACCCGCCCATCGACACGCCAGCGGCCATCATTGGAGCAGCCTCATAGGTCCTCTGGATGTGCTCGATAACGGTCTCCAGATCCTCTGTGTTGGCCGCACAGTAGGTCCTCGGGGTCTGTGCAGGACAGGTGGACGACAGGGTGAGCGCAGCACATGACAGCGCAGTCATTTATTTCCGTCCCTCTTTTGCAATGGGGACACAACATGGGAAAAAAACGTCACACGCTAGAATAAATCCTACAGGAGGCGCTCTTTATTTCGAAGAGTAAAGAGCGAAAAAAAGCTAAATCAACTTTTCTACGTATTGTGGATTAGATCTGCAGTATCACCATTCTCGGGCTAAAATCAGCCAACACATCACAAAACTACACTGAATTTAGAAACTCGTAGCCTTGGGCGAAACGAACACTATTTGGCAAAGCCAGCACAATATACAGGAGACAGGTGCAGAACACACAGATGGTAGACAGTAACAAATGCACGTGGGGCCATCGAGATAGTACAGAACACTGCGTGGCGGTCACGTCGGGACCTTTGTAACGCACAGCCCGTGATTAGAGGGAAGCGGCTGCACCTATGGACCCTGCCACACACGTGCCGTCCTCAGCTTGAGGCGCTTTGCTTTGGTTTACGTATCAAAGATCATATCGTCTGGTATCTCCGCCGCCACCAGACAAAGGGTTCGTCTGTTGTCCAGGAGACAAAGAGCAGCGTCCGGGCCGAGGCTCCGACGCGGCCCTTTCATGTCTCCTCGGTTTCGCATCCCATGAAGGACCGCCACCCCTGCCCGCGGGAACGGGCGACTTGAAAAGGACGCCTGTCCGCTCGGGCCCCTCCGCAGCTGCATGCAGCGGGGCCCCCGGGCCGCCGTAACGGACGGGACGCCTGAGGCGAGTCAATGCCATAAGGGGGATCATGCGTCAAGTCAGTCTTGTACAAATCTTTGAGGGGTTAACGTTTTAACGGCATCAGTAACAATGCACGTTTCTGCTATGACTCCGCTGTGATGCCACAAACATCCACTGGGCCGCTTAGGTTCGCGCGCTTCGGGTATAGGCTTCTATAATTATGTGGAGGCGCAAATGGAAGATTTACGTCAGCCCGTGCAGAGACGCGGAGGGCTCGAGAGAGAGGTGCCTCGACGGCGTGAAGCGGACCCTCTCTGACTCCGAGGAGCCCGCTTGGCAAGTCCCATTCCCTCGAGATGCCGTTAGCTCGGCCCGTCGTTAAGATTCGGCTCAGGCCGAGCGGGGTCCTGTTTTTCTGCTCTCTCATGGTTCCTCTGAGAGGCCTGCGCGACTGCCGAGACAGCAAGCCTTGCAGAAAAAAACAAAACAAATGCGTCATGAAAAGATAAAAAATATATATATATATATATGTATGCATCAGCAGCCGGGGGGGAACGAGACAGCGGAGCTACTCACGTAGCGGCTTTTGTGTGTGGCATCAGAAGTAGGGCACGAGCACTCCGGGGGGGGGCGTCTTTATAGAGGCAGGGGACGTCTCTGGCACGGCAGGTCACTCTCAAGCGCGGTCCAGTTCCAACAATGGACGACGTTCGCACCGTGCGGACGCGGAGGAGACACTCACGGGGCCGCGCACGACGCCACATCGTTTGCATCGGCCGGAGTGCGGCCCCCCCCGGTGAGATGAGGGAGAGGATTCCGCTCGCTCACAGGGCTTTAACCCTGTCTGGGTCCGCGTCCATGGCCCTGCCGCGCCGGGTCGAATCCGACCGGATGGCACGCCCGCTCTGAGACGGAAAACGCCGAACAGATCGGCCAGTGTTTCACGCTCAGAGCGCTGGACGGACCCGTCACGTCGCACTCCGCTTGTGCTTCGGACGGGATCTCTGCACGCTGGCGGCGCTATGATTAGATCAGCATGAGACACAGTAGCCCGCGAAGACATGGAGCCTCTGTTCCCGGCAGCCAGGCGCACGCAGAGCGGAGGGCGGGGACGTGAAGCACAGTGGGCGCTGTCACGGCCCGGTCCCATTCTGTTGGCTAAATATACCCCGGTGTAAGAGGACAGATTAAGCCAGGTGTCAGAACAGCACGTGCTCGGCGAGGTCATATTTCTCCGGGCGGGCATTAAAATACAGTATCTGGCTGCAACTTAATCCCCGCCGTGCAACAACAATGTCTCCCGGCGGGCTCCGGCACACGTGAGGGACAGACGTGCTGGGTGCGGGGGGAGATGAAGAGGGTGGGGGGGGGGGGGCGCGCTCTGCTGGGATCTGGCCCGACCAGACAAATACATGCGGATGACAAAGATGACTCCGTGTTCTTACCAGCAGCATCTCACCGGACACACCTCTGTTGTTGAACACCACGCATCTGCAAAGGCACATTTAAAAGGTGTTCAGCGCGCGAAACGAGCACTCTTTGAGATCACCCCAGACTATTGTGTGAGCGCTCTTCAGGTGGAACAGTGACTTTCGTCGATGACATCGTCATTGAGCTACAGAAATGATGACAACTTCGTAGGCTAAGCATGTGACAACACGGCAAACCGTCTGCCTTTACTCACAGTCGAGAGGGAAGCGGAGTCGAGAGGAAAAAAGAGAGCTTTTCCAGAATTACTCTGGTTTTGCCAGGATATTTGACTTTTTTAGATGTATTTTCCTTGATTGGTTACTAATTTCAAGCTTTCCAAGGTCATGTGGGAACCCTAAATACCTAAAAAAGAAATATTGTTGTGTGAGGTCCTCACCCACATTGACAAATCTGAGATGATTCAGCAACAGAAAATTAGAGACTGCTTTGATTTAAAGTTGTTATCATTCCTTAATTTTTAACTGAATTCCTGTTGTTTTTCTGTCTCTCATTGAAGCTCTTCTTTATCCATATTTGATCTGAAAATGACTCACAAATAATTCACCCCAGCAGGTTAAATCAGTGCTGGAAACATCCATTCCTTGCAGCGCCAGATTCAAGGGTTTGCCTTTGAATCAAGATTGCGCCCAGAGAGGAGAGTCACTGTTGTACTCAGTTTTTTCACGCTCAAAAGAACACATCGGACAAAAAAATCGCTTAAAATCTTTTTCCGAGCTTTGAAAAAAGTAACGGGGAATGCGACGAGCTGTGCAGAAAGGCAGAGCGGCCGCGGGCTCGGCGTCCCCTGCCCGCCCCCTCACCTCCCGGGTCTTATCTCCTATCTGCTAGACTCAGACCTGCTGCTTCTATCAGTGTGACCCAGCAGCAGGGTGGGGCTGGAGGCACTCAGGGGTCAGGGGACCGGTGAGGTGGAGGTGGAGCTGGGGACTTGTGTGTGTTTGGTGTGTGTGTGTGTGTGTGTGGTGAGGGGGGTGGGTGCTTTAACACGCACCGCAGCATGGACTCGGAAGCTGGCGAGGGCTAAGCTGCAAAGCCTGCGCCTGGGATAAGCTGTAATTCATTAAGCTACACAGACAGGGGTGAGGGGCGGAAGATGCTGAGTTTGCCGGCTCTCTCCTGCCCACCCTCCCCACCCCACCCTCACACACACTGTGCCTTCCAAAATCTGGGCGAAAGAATGAGTCCAGGGAACACACAGTGAAAGGGCCTGTTGGCGTGGGAAGGAAGAGGAGGAACGGCCCGGCTCTGCAAGCTAAAAGCAGCCCCTCGACACAGAGCTGAGCTGCCATCCCCCCCCCCCCATCCATCCATCCCCCTCCATCCCCCCAGCACCATCTACAAGCCGCGGGTGTCGGCCTCGGCCTTCTAATCGATACCGTTCCAAATATTTGCCTGCCGGATGAATGGCGAATTGGAGCGCGAGGCGCACAGAGTGTCATTTGTGTGATTTAGTGTCACTGGCCCGGCGCTGGAGCCCGGCCAGGGCCCTCGGGCCAAGACCACCCACCTGTAGCCCAGATCCCGGCTCTGCTGGACCATGTGCAGTATGTAGGACTCTCTGCTGGTGCCGGTCAGGCCGGGGAGAAGCAGGACCGTGGGCCTGGCGGCGGGGTCGGGATGAGAGGAGCTGTCGTCGTTATCAAACCAATCCAAAGAGATCTGTCCTCCATCTGCTGCCTTAATAAGCTCACTGCGGAGACGAGCGGGACAGGCACGTCAGATCCCTCTGAATTGTCCCGTCTGCGGCTCTTGCCTTGTTATTCAAAAAGAACGAAAGGGAGGGGGGGAAAAAAAAAAAGCAGGCGGGCACGCGTGCTGCACGCAGGCACGACATCCGAGCTGTGCGCCAGCTGTTTAAACACTCCACGCAATTAATACTTTCTTTCTTTACCCCCCCACACCACCCCTTCCAGGTAACGCGGTTGCGTCATCCTATCCTCCATAGACACAGCCAAAAGGGAAATGGGATATGCGAGGACAACGATCACTGACAGCTGTCTCGTTCCCCCCCCCCCGTCCGTGATCGCCTTGTCAACGTGTTTCTGCTGCGTACAGGAAGTAGAGATGAGGAGGGGGAGGGGGAGGAGGGGGAGGAGGAAGAGGGGATTGCACCAAGTGGACTCTAATGATCGATCAATACCCGGGCGAGCAAAAGCCCCGGCTGGCCAGACGAGGTCACTCGCTCCAGCGCGTTCGTCAAAACGGTTCCGGGCCGACCTGGCCGGCGGGCGCTACAGACGTCGGCATGAAATTACAGAGCCCTCCGTGAAATAGACACCCGGGGCCGGGCCCGCGAAGGCCCGCGGCGGGGCCAACCCTGGAGGGAGGGCCCCGGCGCTAATCTGCACGGCCAGGTGAGTGGAATTTCATCGGGACAGCCAGCGGCAAACGGGATGGGTTTCTGTGGGCCCGTCCTTGGGCCAACCTTGGGTGATTTCATTACGGGGCGGCGGACGTCCTGGAAACGTGATAATAACTCGGGTCAACTTGATAAACAGACGGCGGGACTTGGATGGATCCAGGCCCAGAGCTTTTCTGGCTGCCTCTCTGTCCTGTCCGTCACCAGGCAGGACATCAAACAGCATGGATGTCCTTGTGACAGACGAATGATGAGACCAATCACCCCCCCCCCCCCCCTCGAAGAATTGAGAGCAAAAATAAACACATCGCCGATCACGATGTCAATATTGATTACGTCTTTGAACGGCAGAGGCTGGACACGGTAGATTGATGAATGGCACGTGGATTTCCTTATTAAGCACTGTACGTTGTTGTTAACCCAATACTTACAGTTATGATAACATTGAAAAAACACTGAAATGCTTCCTGTGTGGATTTTCTCTATTGATTAGACCCTGAATTGCCCATAGATGTGAGAATGAATGGTGTTTGCGTCTTACAATAGAACTCACTAAAGTACAAAGTGTTAAGTTAATAAGTGGATGGATGTTTACGATGGTTTCTTATTGTAATGAGAATGAACAAAGCAGAAATGCAATAAGGAAGCGTTTTCCGTTCCACACTTCCAAAGTGTTTGGCTGACAAAAACATTGTGCAACGCATGCACTTTCTTCTTACTAACTAAGTAATAAATGGTATTAATGGAAAATAATAGCGTCTTAATGCATTTTAATCTGCCTGATTTGAGCAGAGAGAGGGGGGGGCGGGGGCGGGCCAGGAATGCAGTGCCAATTAATCTCCGGCAGAATGTAAATTATCAAGGAGCGGGCAAGGTGGGCCCGAGCCAGCGTCCGAGCACAAAAGATGGCTTTCTCCTCTGAGCCTCTGAGTCCCGGCTAAGAAAAAGACCCGGATTTGTCTCCAGTTGTGAAACTTTCGGAGAAAGGGATCCAGAAACGGGCGCTGGCATTTCGGCCCGCCACCGAGAAACGTCCCTCTTGAAGTTTGCCATTGCGCCGTTTTCCGCTTTGCAGAATGCGAATACATTTCTGTGTGACTCAAAGGGGCGCGGAGGGCGCGCGAGGAGCGACTTACTTTCTGTAGACCACCCCGGGTTTGGCTGTGACGAACGGTCTGAGCAGGGTCTGGATGCGGCTCTCCCAGCACCAGAAGGTAGGGTAGTAGGTCTCGGACACCACGGGACATTGCTCCCTCAGAAACTGGTAGAACTTCTTGCCTCCTGAGATGAGCTGCGGCTTCTGCGAAACACAGCGGAGGCTCAGCGTGACCTCGCACGTGACAACGCAGGGATGAGGCACGTTTTAGCGCTAAAATGCAGTGTTGCACTTCAACATGAAACCTTTTCAGGTGGGACGTGTAACGTAGATCAGACTTTCATTATACAGCTGTTCGGGGCTAGCGAGGCGTCCGGTTTGATCCTTGTGTGCATCTTGCGAGTTTACACTGCGGGGAGTTAGGTCAAATAGGTCAAGTGGAACTGGGTTACATCTCAGATGTTTTCATCTGAACATAACTCTTCTTTGACTGGCAAACAGCGGGATGAATCAAACCTGCCTTGTTTTGGATAGATAGATAGATAGATAGATAGATAGATAGATAGATAGATAGATTTACTTTATTGATTCCAATCTGGGGAATTCTTAAGTCCTTAATCCTCTTCAAAAAATGGATTTTTAGCCCGTCTTTGCAAATGTCTGTGCCGCCCCTGAATGTTTGAAGCCCGCTAACAATGACAGCCTTTGGTGCTGCATATGGTGCACTTAAGGCCTTTATTACGCTGCTAATACAGCTGTGGGCAGCAGTGCTGGACTTGCATAATAGAAAAACGACAGTCTTGCACATGATAGCGAGGTAGTTTTCCCTCATTATTTCAACTCTGGAGACTGAGTGTGGGGTTAATTCTCGTTAGAGTACACGTCCTTTTCATGCAGATGCGTGTTTATTGTGACTATATTTGCCAAAAAGTCAAATCGCATTTCGATGCCGTCCTCATACATGATAAATACTGAACATGCCGAGTGCCTTACATAAATCCCTGTACCTACCGGCATTTCCAGCCCTCTCTCTCTCTCACACGCACACACGTTGACGCTATAGCCTAGCACCATCCATACGCACGTCGAAGCAATGTAGTGCTGTTACTGTGGCGCAAAGATGCAGTTTCCTGCAGGTAAATGTGATCGCAGCGCGCTGCAAACCACATGTGCCGGTAAGGTGCACAGCTGCAGCGCTCCAATGGAAACCGCAGATAATGCACATTATTGATGCCGCTGATGGAGCTCCTCCATGATGCGCGGACGCGCCGGTTTGGACGCAATACAAGCCGCGAGGGCGTCAAACCACCGTCCACGGTCGGAGAACGGGGCTCGGATGTCCTTACCTTGGCTACCGATATTAAATAGTAGCAGGTGTACGCAGCGCTGAAGCCCAGGACCAGAGACAGACCGACGCCCGAGCCGAAGAGCCCGACTTTCACTTGGTTTTCCAGGTAATGTGACAGGTCCCGTGTCAAAATGTTGAAATTGAAGTCCAGCGAGATCATTGCAAGGTCCCTGGTTTCTCCCGTGCAGCGAGGACGGCGGCCAGCTCTGCTGAAAGTCAGCTGTGACTGCCTGGGAGAGGGGGAGAGAGAGAGAGACGGGGAGAGAGAGAGGGAGGGAGGGAGGGAGGGAGGGAGAGAGCCGGTATGCTGTGAAGGAGACAGTCAAGGGGACGCTGGAGGGGGCAGAGCTGCGCTGGCGGTGTGGCTCCGCGGGGGGGCGCCGTTTCCCCGCCGCTCAATGCGGCTGCCGGGGCCTGTCGCCCCCTGGTGGCGGCGCGGGGGACTCCACACTGCAACACCGGATCCACTGTTTGTTTATCCATTTGTACTCACGTACTCACACACTTATTATATTATAATAAACTATTTGAGTTGCAAGGACCCTTTTGTCATTTTTCTTCTTCTTCTTCTTACTGCAGTTTTGTTATTGTTAATATTCCTGCTCATATTATTAGTTTTTCCTCTTTCTTTATGTTTAGTTGGCCTTTTGAGGGTCTACACGTGCACCCCGCCTGGAAAATGTCCGGATGCCTCCGAAGGGTAAAAAAAAAATCCATAATCAGAGGACAGGACTTGAGCACAGGCGTGGCAAAGTGGCTCAGTAACGCCATCTAGGGACCAGCTCCTGAAGTCTGTTGCGCCTACAAATTTGAAACTTTGCTCGCACACATGTACCCACGGTGCACAAAAAAAATCTCTTGGAGCCATAGTCTAACAAGAGGTCTGTTATTTTAACTGGAAGATGAAAGCTGCCCTTTTCCAGAGGTCGCAAATGTTAACAGTCATCCAAGTCGCCCCCTATCCAATTGACTTCAAAACTTAATAACAAGTTAAGACACAGACAAAGTTAAATTGCAGTTGCACACATATTTTCACCCAAATCTACGTGCGACCTTTAATCAACTGGAATCCTTGCGAATACTGCAAGTTTTCCAGTAAGCCTCAGTGACCTGAGGTCATACAACTAGTTATTTCATCTTTTTGCTTACAGACTCTCCTGATCCTACAAACAACAGGCCCAAACTTACACAAATGACTTTGGGTGTTGCTTTTCAACCCTTGGGAGTACATGCAAAAGCTTTGCATCTATGTAAAAATAATGCTGAAGGGTCATATCAGGTGCTCTTCATGCTTTCCCCATAGGATGGCAGTAAACCCCATGGATCTGTCTCTCCCTTAGCCATTCCTATGTCCTGGTACATCAGAGAGAGCTCAGACCTGGAACGTCATTTCCTAGGAGCAATATTATCGGCTCTGGAGGCCAGACAGCCACCCATTAGGTCGAAAGCATAAAGCCACCCCACATTATATGTTTACTTGGAGGTAATCTCACTGGCTACATGCCTGAAGGCACCTTGAGTCTCAGACATGACAGGCCTGAATGGGAGACCGAGCAGGGGACTTTTTCCCAGCGATATTACTGGCCCTAAAGAAACCATACAGATGGTCAAATGAGGTGGCATTTAATTAATTCACTTTTCAGAGATTATGAACTTTTAAGAGATGCTATAAACCTTTGAAGTTGCTGTGGTTGCTCAAGGGCCCAGGAACCGGCCTTAACAAATACTCAGATGATGCATACTACATTAGTGCTCAGTTTAATTATACAATTATAATACATAAAAATAGTATGATTGTGTTTGACTGTCCATTTGTGTCTTTTTTATGGATGAGCACTACTTCAGATCATCCACATCAGCATCAGGATCAGAATGAAATATGTTGCTGGGCTGTTACGTAGTTATACAGCTACTAGGAATTTGCTTCATTGATTTGCATAGAAAACAGCCAAGGGGGGGGGGGCACGGGCTGTGCCTGGATTCGCTTGCACATAGTGGACTAAATCGAGTCCCTGATTTTGTCGCACTGTCCAAATGCGACAGTGGTTGTTTGTGGTAAAACAAAGCATTGCGAAAGGTGATATCACATAAGGTATACTGTAAACAAGGGATGTTCAATTCCCGTGTTACATATAGTCATTGTATGTAATTATATTTAAAATGTGGTACAAAACTGTCTTCAATAGTGTCACAGGGGGACAGCCTTGAAAACTAAAAGTTGTGCATCCCTGTGCATCTGGTTGTATGCAGGAATTAATTAAAGACTGGCCTTCATTTGGCTGGATAATCAGGAGTGTATAAGAGCTATGAGGTAGCTGTAACAGCCTAGTGCTCTGTGTATTACCAAACAAGAAAAGTGCTCCTCTGCCCCTGGGGCCACAGTCTCAGGAGCCAAGGGAGCCCAGGTTAATGATGTTGCATTTAGTTTGTGGTAAATTTAATTAGCCATGGATGTGTTTTGACAACTGGGTGTTACAGCACATCTAGGTACCACCTCATTTTGGAAGCTGCGCCTTTTCACGAGAAACACACAAACTGGTATTTTAAGAGTAAATCAGAATCTATGCCCCCGATCCATGGCATTTACACAACAATTAAACATGGAATGGAAACATATTTGTAACAGTACATTCTCCAGTGACTGTTATACCATGCTCTTCCATATAATAATAAAATGTGTGTGTCATAGTAAGTGGCAAGGTTACTACACGATATGACCAGTTCCTGTAACCCAGCCTTAGAATACATACAAGCAATCAAACTTGAGCAGATAAGATCGGAATATATATCATAAACCTGTGGGGGGGATTTGCATCATTACAGTAGACAACAGGAGAAGAACATCAATGAAGACACAATGGATAGTGTGGTACAGCAGCTATAATAGAGGATAAACACATTTGGATTAAAACATAAAATTATCGTTATGAATGCTTTTTAAACTATCAACTGCAACATCCATTAGGCCATGCAAGGTCATATAAACCATCCGTGTCCCAGTCTGGTCGACATTAAAAGGGTTAAAACTTGTTATGATATTGTGTTTATCTCCCATTCAGCGAGCTGGTGCGGCCGCGCATGCGCAGCGCGTGCGGAGCGTCCGTTTCCCGAGCCTCGAGTCTTCGGGCTTTGTCGTCCAGCTCCGGAGCTCCGAGTTGTTGCTCATCCGAGCTCTGGGACGATGATTGAAAATAATGGCGACGCGCTTGTTCTGAGTTGACTCCAGGGAAAACAAACGCATCGGATCGGCGTTCTCCCTCCCGTCAGCCCGGCGGCGGAGAGCAAAAGAAGCGAGGCGGAGAAAGAGCTTTCCCCGGCTGGGCGACATCCGTGTGGAGGAGTCGCTTTCTTGCTTGTAGCTCGGGCGTTTGCTAGCTGCTCGCCTCGCTAGCTTTTGGCTAAGTTCAAGAGGTGGCTTTGTTTTGTTTTGTTGTTTGTTTTTTTTGCGCGTGCGGCAATGCGGCCACTCAGCGCTCCTACGTGGCGATTTTAAAGCGTATGTTCTCCGAAGCCTCGCCAGCTCGCGGTGGACGCTAGCGGCTCCGACGGCTTGAGGAAAAGGGGCTCTCCTCGGGGAGCTAAGTCGAGCTAGCGGGCTAGCTTTTTTTGGGTGGATTGTTCCAGTTTCTTGGCCGTCGCGACTCGCTCTCGCACTTTGCCGGGAGACGCCGAAGCCGAGGTTCTCACCCCCCCGACCCCTCACCACCACCACCCCGCGAACCGACCCCCCCCCCCCCCCCGTTCCCGTGGCTTTTTGTGGTGCGAGACCCGCGCTTCGCCAATGACCACCGGCAGGAACAACCGGGCGATGATGGAGGGAGTGGGAGCCCGGGTGGTCCGGGGACCCGACTGGAAGTGGGGCAAGCAGGACGGAGGGGAGGGACATGTCGGCACCGTCCGGAGTTTCGAGAGTCCCGAGGAGGTGGTGGTGGTGTGGGACAACGGCACCGCCGCGAACTACAGGTGCTCCGGAGCCTACGATGTCAGGATACTGGACAGTGCTCCGACAGGTAACTTCGCCTTGTCGTCGTCGAGTGCGTTGTTTGTGTCGTCGTGATTGCGAGATAACGACGCAGACAGCGTCCGATCGTCTGCCCCGATTCGGCTCCAAAACAAAGACGGGTGTGTAAACGCGCCCCGTCCGAAACGTCGCCCACAACTCTCGCACGTCTCCCTTCTAAAGGGTCAACAAAACGCTGTGCTTAGTTTGTGACACGCGGGCGCGCGCACGAGTCGCTCGGATTGCTAAAATGGGAAGTAAACAAAGTTAGGAGTGCTTCACATCTCAGTCCTGATGGTGATAAGCCGTATCTGCACTGATCTCTCGAGACGATCTGCTCGGGCAAAAGTGAGATTTCACTGTACAGCCCCGTAAGTGAGAAAAACACCATAATTTTAGATGTATATCATTCATATACTGCAGGCATGACCATAACTTAGTCCAACAACTAATATGTGAGCATATTGAAAAGTTTAGCGCCTCCATATCTCACACCTGATGATCCACTTGTGAGAGTTTTGTTTTTGTTTGGTAAAAGAAAAGAAGAAAAACTATGATTAGAGGTCTTGAATATGAGACAGACAGAGGTACAGAAGTGAGTTCTTCTCTGATTGTTTTACCCAGCTGTTGCAATAACCGAAGGCACTGGCCACAGTCGTCTGGTACTGTAACCCATCATTAAATAAAGAGAATCTGTATTGATCCCTCGGGGTGGTTTTCCGAGGGGGATCCAGGTCCCGCAGTTCAGCGCCACGAGTTGGAAAAACACATGGTGGCTGAGGTGGCAAAAAAATACCCGGGGACTGCAAATTATTAGTGCTTGAACACGAAAATGGCATGCAAAAGGTGCAGATGGTCTCCAGCAACAGATTTCAGAGCTTTTATTTGTTTAGTCTGTCGTGGCATGAAAAATGTAAACAACAATAACATTTTTCATGGAATGCATGTGTAACGGTAGCAGCAGGGGTGTCGTCCAGATAAATACGTGTATAGTTTTCCTAGAAAGTTCCGGACACACTTTAGAATCTCCATAGCCCGTAGTCAGATGCACAGAATAGTGTAGTCGTCCGAAACTAAACTTTTTTTCGTGGCGAGACACCGAAATGTCGTTCTAGCGGTTTTCCCCAATGGACGTTGCATTCACACGTGCTAACTCGTGCCCCCCCTCTCCACCCCCCCAGGCATCAAGCACGATGGAACCATGTGTGACACCTGCCGCCAACAGCCCATCATCGGCATTCGCTGGAAATGCGCCGAGTGCACCAACTACGACCTCTGCACCACCTGTTACCATGGAGACAAGCATCACCTGAGACACCGCTTCTACAGGATCACCACCCCGGGCAGTGAGAGGTGAGTCCCCCCACACACACACACACACACACACACACACAACAATATTTACTGTTCCTGTGCGTCATCCGCCCCAGCCGACCCATGCTAAAGTAAACACCGGGCGGCCGGGTCATCCCTGGACTCCGTTGTGATTACTCCGCCCCCCCCCCCCCCTCCCTCGCCGCTTTCCCCGTACCCGCTCCGGCACTCCGTTGCCTCGCACGGGGAGTGACATTTGAGGGAGTCCTGTTTTTTTTGGTTGCACCTTGCCTCGCAGGCAAGACGGGATCCGTCTCCGCGCTCCCAGCCCTCCTCGGCTGTTGCCAGGCAACAACTCAGCCTCCTTTTTTTTCCCCCTCCCCCTTTCTTTTTTTTTGTCAAGATCCAGTCGGACCGTTTTTAGAAATACATTAAGGCGCCGCTTCCCGTTTCTGGAATTGATTGTTCGAGTGGATTACCCAGATTCGTCCATCCATCATCTCACCCACTTCGTACCTTAATGTGTGTCTGCTGGAGCCCGTCCCAGCCCACAGAGGGCCAAAGTGCACACACAGACACATACACACACACACGCGCACACAGAAACACGCATTTGCCCACACTCGTATCTAGGCGCAACTTGGGAGTCTCCCAGTAACCTGAATGTGCATGTTTTTGGATCGTACCTGTACCCGAGCTGCATCAGAAGGTGCATGCTACAACAAGGTGGATCCCGCCGAAGCTGGGCTTGGCCGTATGAGGTGCGACTGCAGGTCTCATTTGGCCCTCACCTGACGGCCATCGCCTACGGGAACTCTGTACTTCCTGCATCTACCTCCACGTTTTGGCACGGAGGTGTTTTGCCACTATGACGCCTCAAGTGTTGACATTGGCTGTGTCTGGAATCACCCGCTGGACACTACATGGTGGATGTTGCACCGTAAGGTGCTTTACACCTTGTATGACCGTATTCTGTTTTTTCCATTCATTTGGTCTTTCATTAAGGTATTGCATTTGTCATAACAAATACATGCACCGATTGACTTGGCCCGAAAGTGCTTCTTCATATTACTACTTCTATACATAATTCCCTAGATGGCGAGTAGAGGTATAAAATGAGTGAACTGACTTGGGACGAAGTTGTCGCCACCCAGCTGTAACTTCTTGTCACATGCTGAACAAGAGTTCACTGCGCGTTTTGAAGGTGTGGCTTTCGCTCGGGACGTCGGAAGACTGTCCCGGAACTATTTTCAGTTCAATCGGGGGCGTGATCGGGTGTAATCGGTTCAGAGGATAGGCGCACAGCACCATTAATCCCGCACGAGGTGCCGTGTGTGTTGATGTGCATCTTACCCCGGCTCTCGTTGTTCAAAGTGAAACCAACGCGGAGTTTAAGGCAGACGCAAATGAATCATCGATTTCACTGAGAGCCTCTTAAAGGCGTTTTTCGGCCCCAAATTCCAAAACCCCGCCACTTGGATTTGTGTTATCGTAGCCGGGGCCCGGGCGGAACACATGGCCCCAACAGCTGGCCGCCTTTTCAGCCCAGCGCGACTTCATCTCGGGGGCCAGACACGCATTGCATGATGCACAATGGGCGCTGGAGGTCCCTCCCCCGCCCCCCCCCCCCCCCTCCCTCGCGAACCGCTTGAAGAGGGAGTGGCCCGGAGAGAGGGCCCCCAAGCTGTTTGCATTGCCCCGGCCCGCACTGTCCAGCTGCTGCGTCTGGCCATTGTGACGGGGCCCGGCCCGGCCCGCCCCGCCCCGGGTTTGCATCTGCACTCGGGCTCAAGGTGTCGCAATGGCCCCGAAATGCCAAACACAGTGCGCTCAGCCTTCCTTGGCCTTTTTCATTGCTGCGAATGAGGTGTTTATGGCCACTTTGTGGAGCTCAAGCGAGACGCTACCTATAAAGCGGACTCGAATGCGTTGAATTAGAGTCCACTTCGGATCGGTCTGTGGATGGAACTGAGAGAATCTGCCCAGATGCCCGTACTGGAGCGGACCGGGCCCGCCTCCAATGGCTACAACACGAGCCCTCCACCGTCCTTGAGTCATGGAAACGCTGGGACGTTCTAATGCGTACTGTGTCAAAAGTGTTCAAGAAGAACGACGGGTTCCTGTCGCCACTGACTCGTGTGACCGTCTGTCCGGGCAGGGTGCTCCTGGAGTCCCGTCGCAAGTCCAAGAAGATCACGGCCCGGGGCATCTTCACCGGCGGCCGCGTGGTGAGGGGAGTGGACTGGCAGTGGGAGGACCAGGACGGAGGCAACGGGCGGAGGGGGAAGGTACGCTCGACCGTCCGAACCCTCGCCAGGGATGGAGCCACTCTCTCCAAAGTCACCAACTCTCACATCGTTCAAAGCATGCCTTTACCGATCAGTGCACGTCTGTATTTATGCACACAGCTTGTGTTCTCCCTTGCTTCCTACGTACATAGGGACCAGCAGCATGTATGTGTGTATATCTTTAGCTTCCTGCGGGTTCTTCCAGGCTTAAACACATCATTGGGAAGTAATACAATGTCTGACCAGGCTGCGTTTGTTTGGTGCGGCCTATTTAGGTGTGCTGCTTGAAAGTGCTGGTGTTTTGACCCCGGAGTGTTCAATTGAAGAGTCCCCCCCCGGGCAATTTAAGACTTCATTTTGCGGGCGTTATTTAATGGCATATCTCATTACCGTTTTACGATGCTGTAAGCAATACGCTCTCCCGAAAAAAAACTGCTATCGCGCGTCCCGCGGCTTAGACGTTCCATTAGCCCGGCGCCGAATACTACCTCCCGAGGCCCGTTAATCAATTACCTCGGCGAGGTGACAATTTGACGGTTTGATCTCGGTATTTACTTCGAGGCGCGGCTTTTAATTAAGGAGCTCGTCAGGTCCGCTGGTCTCGGGACGGGGACGATCCCCCCCCCCCGGCCTTATCGGGCCAAGGCCGAGCCGAACCCGTTCCGCAGCCCCCCATGCTTACGAGACGTAAACGTTCCCCGGCCCTCGTCACCCTGCGGAGAATGTGTAGCCAAGAGCTCGGAGCCGGTCCCCACCAGAAAACGTGGCCCCGATTTGATAAAACCAGAGAGAGCGGAGGGAAAAGCCCGAGTCGGGCCCCGTCGCCCGGCGACATCTGCTCATCCCAGGTTTCAGTGAGTCACCGTAAGTTTTTCTCAAACTTTTCTCAAAACTTTCTCAAGACTTTTGGTCCGGCCGGGCCTCTGTCCCCACCCGTGTTTTTAGAAGCCTGCTCTCCGCCCAGG
The DNA here is from genome assembly GCA_029224185.1 of Karalla daura. Classification (NCBI taxonomy): domain Eukaryota; kingdom Metazoa; phylum Chordata; class Actinopteri; order Chaetodontiformes; family Leiognathidae; genus Karalla; species Karalla daura. The sequence continues at coordinate 19,286,288 of CM055197.1, forward strand.
CGATCGATGGAGTGCCACCTTTTCTGTTTCGTTCCCCCAAATCCCGCTGCTGGAGTATGACACGCGCAGTCTTTCAGCCACAGCCCGTTTCCAGCGTGTCCTTTCTCATCCCCCTTCCTCTTCCTCTTCCTCCCGGGCGGCAGGTGACGGAGATCCAGGACTGGAGCGCGGCCAGCCCGCACAGCGCCGCCTACGTGCTGTGGGACAACGGGGCCAAGAACCTGTACAGAGTGGGCTTCGAGGGGATGGTGAGCAGACGTCCAGGCTGACCCTCTCTCTCTCTCTCTCTCCCTCTCTCTATCCCTCCCTCTGGAGACAAAAGGTCAGCTGTCGGCTGGCTTTTGTGTGGGGCCCGGGGCTCCTTTTCTCCGGCCCGCCCGGGGCCTCTGCGAGCGAGGCGCCATTGTGCGGGGCAGCTGGAGAGGGGAGGGCATCTGCATGAGAAAAGGCAAAGCTGTTCTTGGGGCTTTTCGGGCAGGAGGGAGCGAGCACGGAGGTCAACTTTGGACGAGAGGGGCGGGAGGGGAGGGGAGGGGTGGGGGCAGCTCCACACGCGTCTCAAACCAAAGGGGTCTTCCGCACTGGCGGGGAAGAAGAGAGAAGAGAAAAACAGAAGAGAGAAAGAGGAAAAGGCCCATCGGGCGTCTGGCTTTGAGGAGACATCAGCTCTTTGTTATTCTAATAGGTTAATGGGAAGGTAGACGGCATCTGGCTCTGGATTACAGCCGTCACGGGTTGGGCCCCCCATCTCGACACGGGCCCGGAGCTCAGACCCAAACGCAGGCCAGCGCCTCCTCCTCCTCCTCCTCCTCCTCCTCCTCCCAGCCATCGAGACGAGTCGGGCAGAGCGGAGCCGGGTCCTTAATGTGTCCGGGCTTGTTTGGCAGCCCTGGATCCAGGCGTTCCATCAGTTCGCAGGAATGTTTGCTCTGCCCCCGCCGCCGCCGCCGTCCTCTGCCCTCTGGTTCTGCCGTAGCGGCTTGCAGCGTCTGAGTCATCACAGACGATAGGACGCCAGACCTCAACCTGGGGCCAGTGGTCTAGAAACCCCCACCCCCTCACCCTGACACTACAGTCCAAAGTCTGTCAAATTCACATTCTTCATGATTCCCCCGTGGCCCCTCTCCTCTTATGGAATTACGCTGGATAACTATGTAAGACCCCCCCTCTCACCCTCTCTCTCTCCCTCTCTCTCTCTCTATGTCAGTCGGACCTGAAATGCGTGCAGGATGCCAAAGGAGGCTCGTTTTACCGAGACCACTGTCCTGTTTTAGGTGAGTAAAGCGCTGATCTGTGTCCGCTGTCATTATTGCACCACTCCTCTCCCTCTCTCTCCCTCTCTCTCTCTCTATCTCTCTCTTCCTCTCTCTTCCTCCCTCTCCCTCCCTCTCTCTCTCTCCCTCTCTCTCCCTCTCTCTCTCCCTCTCGCCCTCTCTCTCTCTCTCTCTCTCTCTCTCTCTCTCTCTCTCTCTCCCTCTCTCTCTCCTCTCCATCCCGGCGTTCTGGTGCAGTGCATTCAAGGGCATTAGGGGTTGCCGTTGGGGCCGTTCGGCCACTAGATGGCAGCACCACATAGTTGCCCGGCTGCCAGAAGGAGAGACAGGCCTGCACCGGCCGGGGCTGCGTGGTTTTCCCCTTTCTAGTCCCACACTTTGAAGACTGAGTCGTCTTCCCGCGGCCCGTCCCTCACGCGGCCTCCAAGTGTCGCCGCTCTCCGCTGGCGTTTCTCCTGGCGTGCAGCCCAGTGACTCGTATCGCTTTGTCTCCACGCCACCGTCATGTTCGTATGCGAGCTCTCACTGACGCCGTCCTCCCGTACCCCCCCCGTCCCTCAGGCGAGCAGAACGGCAACAGGAACCCGGGCGGCCTCCAGATCGGAGACCTGGTCAACATCGACCTGGACCTGGAGATCGTGCAGTCCCTGCAGCACGGCCACGGCGGCTGGACCGACGGCATGTTCGAGACGCTCACCACCACCGGCACGGTGTGCGGCATCGACGAGGACCACGACATCGTGGTGCAGTACCCCAGCGGGAACAGGCGAGGGCGCCGCCTCAGACCCGTCCGGAACTGGAGAGACAGAGAGAGAGAGAGAGCCAGCTCACTGACCCCCCCCCCACCCTGTGTGTGTGTATGTGTGTGTGTGCGTGCGCGTCCACAGGTGGACGTTCAACCCGGCCGTGCTGACCAAGGCCAACGTGGTGCGCAGCGGCGAGGTGGCGGCCGGGGCGGAGGGCGGCAGCTCCCAGTTCCTGGTGGGCGACCTGGTGCAGATCTGCTACGACATCGACCGCATCAAGCTGCTGCAGAGGGGCCACGGCGAGTGGGCCGAGGCCATGCTGCCCGTAAGAGGCCCCGCCTCCTTTCTACCCCCCCCCACCCCCCACCCTCCCTCCATTCCGTGGTTACGAGAGCCAAACAGCGGTGTAGCAGAGTGATGTCATCAAATAACCCCCCCATACACACACACACACACACACACACACACACACACACACACACACACGCACTGTAGCTATGAAGTTGTCTCGGTGACGGAACATCTCCGGGTCCAAACTGCACTTCAGCGCGGAGTTTCATTAAAGCCCGGGCAGAAAAATCGACGTTATTTTAAGCACTTAAGGGGGGGGGGGAGAAAAACCACCAGTGCTGCCGGAACTGGTCGTTTCTTTTCTTTTTTCTGTTTTTTTTTTCCCGTTTTATTAAGTCGGAGGATCTCTGACCGTCTCAGAGTCACACGACGTGTGTGCATGGGCCTCTATTCGTCAAACAGTGATTTCCTCACGCACACACGCACACACACGCCATCAGTGCCCCCCCCCCCGTCTCCTCCTGAGTCGCGAGCATCCCTCCCCTCAGACCGGCGTGCGGCTGACATCCGTCTCGTTTTTCTTCTTCTTCTTCTTCACTTTATTCTCTCTCTCAGCGCGACTCCGTTCTCCGCTTATTGCGGCTTTTATTCGTCGCTGCCCGGCGCGCCTGGGGTTATGTAACTCTACCCCGGCGTGCCACTCGTCCCTGCCAAACTGCCCCCCTCCCCACCCCCGTCCCCCGTCCCCCATCCCCCACCCCACCCCTCAGCAGCTAAATGAGCCTTAAAACCCCGAGATGGGCCCCGCAGCTTTGATCGCTAACCACGGCCGTTCGCCGTTATCGATGGCGTCCAGGCTCCCCCCGCCCGCCACGCCTCTTCCTCGCGTAGCCCCGGCCCGGGACGACGCGATTCGAAAGTGGGAAAGCTACTTTCTTCGCCCTCCGTCCTCCTCCCGTATCCTCTCCTAGCCTCGGCCCGGCTCTCGTGTCCGTCTCCGCAGAAAAACGAGAGCGCCTCCTTAAATCTGCCCCCCCCCCTCCTCCTCCTCCCCGCAGACCCTGGGCAAGGTGGGCCGTGTGCAGCAGATCTACTCCGACAGCGACCTGAAAGTGGAGGTCTGCGGGACGTCGTGGACCTACAACCCCGCCGCCGTCACCAAGATCGCGCCCTCCGGCCCGGCTGTCAGCAACGCCTCTGGAGGTACGTCTGGAGGCACGCACCCCCCCCCTCCCCCCCACACCCCCCCCCCCTCTGCCGCACAGACAGAGAGACCGGTGTCAGCTTGGGTCTTTGTCCTCGCCGCTCCCCGCGCCCTGACATCCTCACGCAATCACCGGGATGATTTCTCTCTCTCTCTCTCTCTGTCTGTGTCTGTGTGTGTGTGTGTGTGTGTGTGTGTGTGTGTGTGTGTGTGTGTGTGTGTGTGCGCGCCCAGAGCGCCTCTCTCAGCTGCTGAAGAAACTCTTTGAAACACAAGAGTCCGGGGACATCAACGAGGAGCTGGTCAAGGCGGCCGCCAACGGAGACCTGGCCAAGGTGGAGGACATCCTCAAGAGACCCGACGTGGACGTAAGTCTCCCCCCACCCTTCCCCCGCCCCCCCGAGCGTCCCGGAGATGGCTTTTTGATGGACGCAGTGTAACATTAGCGCGGAGTGGATCAAACAAAAGATGAGAGCGCGTTGATAATTGGAGGTGAAATACCCCTGGCTGTGCCGAGCCTGAGCCTGTGCTGTGCTGTGCTCGGCTCTCACTATATCGAGGAGTGTTGTAGGAAAGGACTCGGAGATCCTCCCACTCCTGCACCTCTCTCAATCTGAAAAGCATTAAGGCCGGGCCCAGAGGAGGCACCGCGGAGCATTGGTGTGCACTGCAGCACGCGCGCGCATACACACGCGCACACACAACCTGATTCACTCTCCAAATCAAACCGAGATCCACAGAAAGCCCACGTGGCTGCAGATTCTTGCTCTGATGGCCGACTACAATCCGGGCTAAAACACCACGGTTTGCCACGGGACACAAAGCCCGCGCCCTGTATAGTTACGAGAGCGCCGCAGGTCTGCAGTGCTGCGCGTGTGTGCCTGCGCGTGCATGTGTGTGTGTGTGTGTGGTGGCGGCGGCGGCGGCGGCGAATGCTGGCCACATGCCCTACTGCCTTTCAGTGGAATTATTTGCTTAAAGCCGAGCACACTGAGCCCGGCCAAGTGATCCGCCTGCCAGGACAAGAGACGTCTGGAGACTCCCGGAGGAGGCGCGCATTAATATTAATGCTCCCCGAGTCTTAGCAGCGCTGCAGTCGCCCATGAGACACGCACAGCCCGCCCCCCTCCACCCCCGCCCCCGCCGACACTCAGACACACGCGCGCCCTCTCACTCAGCCCCCCCCCTCCACCCCCCCCCCTCCCGACACCTAACCGTGCCGCCGCCGTGTCCCCAGGTGAACGGGCAGTGTGCGGGACACACCGCCATGCAGGCGGCCAGTCAGAACGGCCACGTGGACGTCCTGAAGCTGCTGCTCAAGCACAACGTGGACCTGGAGGCCGAGGTGGGTGCACTCTGGCCCTGGCCTCTCTCTCCCTCTATTTCGCCCCCCCTGGTCTCACTCTGATCCCTTTTCCTGACCCTGCCCCCACCCCCCCAGGACAAAGACGGAGACCGGGCGGTGCACCACGCGGCCTTCGGCGACGAGGGCTCCGTCATCGAGGTGCTGCAGCGCGGCGGCGCCGACCTCAACGCCAGGAACAAGCGGCGGCAGACGCCCCTGCACATCGCCGTCAACAAGGGCCACCTGCAGGTGGTCAAGACCCTGCTGGACTTCGGCTGCCACCCCAGCCTCCAGGTACCGCTAGCCCAGAGCGCCCCACAGCGGCCTCGGCCGGGCGGCGTCCGTTAGCGTCGCAGATCAGAGAGAGAGAGAGAGAGTGACGCGAGCGTCTTCCCCCCCCCAGGACTCCGAGGGGGACACGCCCCTGCACGACGCCATCAGCAAGAAGCGGGACGACATGCTGTCGGTGCTGCTGGAGGCCGGCGCCGACGTCACCATCACCAACAACAACGGCTTCAACGCGCTGCACCACGCCGCCCTGCGCGGGAACCCCAGGTACGTGGGCGCGTCGGGAAGCCCGGGCGGGTGCCTGGACTGGACTGGGCGGGAGACGGACCGTCACCTCTTACGGGGAGAAAATCTGATGCACAATGCTTCCTCTTGTACTTTTTATGGTCCGGCCACAAACGGTTTCAGTACTTGGGCAGTTTGGCTTGTTTGGACCTCGGGATCGATCGCGTGGGACACGTAATTCAGCGGCGAACGGTGACCCGGGTTGAAGCGCGCGGAACGGAGCATTACTCTGATCGAGTCGCGGGGGCCGCGGAGCGGCAGGCTTTGCGTCTTGCCGTCTTGGCTGCCAGAGGACGAGAGAGGTCGGGGCGGCATTACGTGGCTGTCGCTGCTAATCCGTGGCTTAATCATCCTCCGTTGGAAGGAAGGATTCGGGGTCATTGCCTACCTTCCAGAGCAGCGGCGGCCAGACGGGGGCCGGTCGCATCCAGAAGCAAAACGGGGACGGGGGCCGGGGGCGCTCTATAAAAGCGTCGTAACGGGCATTCATCGCGCCCGGGTGAATTGCCAGTCGCCCGTTTTTATCGGGACGCGCGCGTTGTCCGAGGAGCGCGTCCAAAAGCGATCGATCAAAGTCCCGGATGAATCCACTTTTACGTCCTCCCGCTGTTTTTCCGCGCCGGAAACACTCCGCGCGGACAAAAGTTTACGGCGGCTATAAATCCCGGAAACACCTCGGCCGCTTTTACGCCCAAACTCCAAATTTTCGCACCAGGTTCCCGCTTAAAATCCGAAAGCAAGGTAAAAACCTCCTCCAAAGAAACGTCCAATTCCACATTTCCGTAGCTGATCGCGGCTTGTTCCGCCGTTAGACTTACTCGGCTTTCTCCATTTGGTCCGACGTTGATTGAAGTTTGACGCGGTCCCTGCGGGCCCCCCCCAGCAGATGGTACGGTCCCAGACTGACATTAGACTACCTTCAGAGGCCTTGAGGAGCATCTGTCTCGCGCCGACTGTTCACTTTTCTCGTTTATGTGGTTGGATATGAGTGCGGCCGACGGCCCGTGGAGTTCGCTTGTTGTCTCTCTGCCGCGGCTTCGCCTCGCTGGCCGCCGCGTGGCGAGCCCGGGGCGCCGGCGGCACTTCTCCTCGTCCTTGGCCGGAGCTGTTTGCGGCTATTTCCGGCGGGTCGCCGCTTTATTCCGGTCCCCCCCCGCGCTTGGGACACACTAAAGACGGCTCAGGCGGACGGCCCTCGTATCAGGTTGATCGTCCCAAGGCCAGAAAAGTTCCTTTTCCCTCTCTCTCTCTCTCTCTCTCTCTCTCTCTCTCTCTCTCTCTCTCTCTCTTCTCTCTCTCTCTCTCTTTCTCTCCTCTCTCTCTCTCTCTCTCTCTCTCTCTCTCTCTCTCTCTCTCTCTCTCTCTCTCTCTCTCTCTCTCTCTCTCTGTCTGTCTCTCTCTGTCTCTGTCTGTCTCTCTCTCTCTCTGTCTCTCTCTGTCTCTGTCTCGCTCTCTCTCTGTCTCTGTCTCTCTCTCTCTCTCTCTCTCTCTCTCTGTGTCTCTCTGTCTCTCTCTCTCTCTGTCTCTCTCTGTCTCTCTCTGTCTCTGTCTCGCTCTCTCTGTCTGTCTCTCTCTGTCTCTCTCTCTCTCTCTCTCTCTCTCTCCCCCCCACCCTCCCCACCCTCCCGATCTGGCATGGGCTGTGTTGTGTTTTCCACCCGGGCGCCATTATCCCGGGCTAAAATGTCACTCCCCTTGGCTGGCCACCGGCTCCTTTTGCACGGGGACAAATGGAATTGGGGTCGCGGGGCCGGCGGAACACCTGCCGCCAGTTCCCGGCCCGGCCCGACCCGACTACGGCCCCCGCAGCCCCCCTTGGCACGCCGCGCCGCACATCCCTCACTGCTGCGCCTCGCTCGGCGGGGGAAAGAACCCAAAGAACCGCCGAACGGGAAAAGGCAGAACCGCTCGCTTTCGATCCCCGCTGAGATCTATGGGCAAATAGATTTACACTCTTATTTCACTGCCGGGCAAAGTGATCCAGACATCCGCCAAACGCACAAGAATTTGGAAGTTTTCTCCGCTTATCCAAAAATTATTCCAAAAAATTCAGAGAATTGACCGAAAATCTGTCATTTCCTGGTTGAAACGCAGCAACCCCCCCCCCCCCCCCCCCCCCCCCCCCCCCCCCAGAAAACCAGTCCGAGCGGCAGCAGGAGAGTGCGGAGACGGAGGGATCCGATCCCTTCTTCGGCCGAGTCGTTCCGGAGTTGATGATCCCTGAAATTCCGTAATTAAATGTAATTATATAGACGGGGGGGCCCGAATGATGAATTCACGTGTTAAACCCCCCCCCTCCCCCGTCCCAGACCACGACCTAATGGACGTGGACGTGGCGTGAATACGTAAAAAGTCGCGCGTAAAAACGGCCCGCGTGACGAGCGGCCCCCGGCCCGCCCTGCTCCGTCCCGGTGTGTGTGTGCGTGCGTGTGTGTGTGTGTGTGTGTGTGTGGTGGTGGGGGGGGGGGGGGGGTACGGGGTGCATTAAAGGGCCGCTTTATTACGTGCCATTGTCTTTAATTGCGCCGCCTTTAAACTTGAATGAACGAGTGTGAAGCCATTTGGGGGAAGCTCGCCGACCGGCCCCCCAGACCCATCGATTGAGCGGCTACGAAGTGCTGGAGCACAGAGTTCTCTGTGGCGGGGCTGCTGCTGCTGCTGTTTGTGCTCTGTGTGTGTGTGCGTGCCGCTCGCTGCGGTCCGCGCTCTGTCCCCTCGCCTTCACGGGAACGAAGATGTATGTCGCCTTCCCCGGTCTGCCCGTTACTTTTATTTCACACTCGAGCTCCCGCGGTATCGCAGAGGCAGTCTGCAAGTCCTAAAGCCCTCTAGAATCTCTCCCCTTGGTTGGGCCGAGAGAACCTCGTCTGCTCTGCGCGTGTGTGCGCGTGTGTGTGTGTGTGTGTGTGTGTTCGTACCGGCCGGGCAGCTGTTTGGATCGAGTGCTCGGAGGACTACCGCGGGATCGCCTCTCTCTCCGAAACTCTCCAAGCAATCACGGCCGTGGAGGCCTGAAGATGGACGCCCTCTGGTTGGGCCCAGCCGAGCCGGAGAGGCGCCCGTCAAATCCGCCTCCAAAATGAAACGACCGTTCCCGTGCGCAGCGCCCTGAGCCCCCCCCCCCGCGCTCACGTCACGGCTGAAACGAAGCCCCGACGGATGCCGCGCATCCTGAAACGAGGCGTTTCATCACAAGGGAGAAGCAAAAAGTGTGGTTTCCCCCGCTTGTCTTCACAGCCTCTGCAATGAAACGGCTTTAACCCCCCCCCCCCCCCTCCCCCTCTACGTTCGACTGGACGTTATAAGCAGGGGGCATTATAGAGCAGGTTGTTGACAGTAAATGGAGGCAAAGTCCCTGGTGGACCGATCCAGTTTGAGTTTCAGAAGCACTTTCGAGTGCAGCTTTTACCAATGCCGTTTTCCGGGTAAACGCGGGGTTGACATAGGCTAACGTAAAGACGTAAAAGAGGGAATCGCACCGATGTGGGTGGAGACGGCCCGCCGGCGACCTCCGGGTTTCGCTCCCCGGGACGGAGCGCTCCAGCGTCTCCGACTCCTCGCCGGCCTCGAACATCGCCTCCCGGACGATGATCCACACCGGGAAAGCCGTCTTCTTTTCACAGCGTCCCCCGCCTGATTGGGGACCGCTCGTCCGTGTCTGAGCAGGGAGCGCGTCAGAGCCCCCTGATGCGTGTGTGTGTGTGCGTGCGTGCGTGTGTGTGTACACAGCGTGACAGGGTGTTTTAAGAGCGCGGGTGGGCGGGTCCCCCAGCGATGGGAACAAGATCGAGGAAGACGCATGGGAAGGGCCCCGTGGGTGACGGATGAATCCTTCAACCCAGAGTCCCGAACACTGGGAGACAAATCGGGTCTACCAACGGGGGGGGGGTTGCAGAGCGACCGGGGCTCACTCCATCTCGCCTCGTTCATTACACACACACTCATGCACACACACACACACACGCGCGTATAAATTAGAGCTCGTTGTTAAGTTTTACACGGGCCAGTAAATTGAAAACGGCCTTATAACTGGCGGCGCCGGGCGAGGGGCTCTTCCTGGACGTCCCGCTCTGTGTGTTCCTCCCCCTCCCCCCTGTGTGTGCGTGTGTGTGCGTGCGTGCGTGTGTGTTTACCGCAGCCCCCGGCCCCTGCGAGGGGAGCCTGCTTCATCTCCGCGTCCCGTCCCCGGGGCCGCTGGAAGCCGGTAGCTGCCGCGCTACTGTAAACAATACGATTAATAGCCCGCGACTCATAAACGGCCTCAAAACAGGACCCTTGTACGCCTCGGCCCCCCATCCCTCTCCCGTCGTCGGCCTCCCGCTCCTCTCACGATACGCCGTGGCGTGACGATCGAGGATGGGGGGGGGAGGGAGGGGGGGGGGCGGCCACCGTGCTCGCACCCTCCTCGCGAGCCTCCGCCCCCTCGCTCTGCTCGTTCCAGAGCGGACCCATCGAGCCGGGCCGCCCCGATGGGGTCGAGGCCGTCGCCTCCCAGCGTCGCCCGGGGGGGGGGGGCAGACGAGCGGGGGGTGTTCTGCAGTAGCAGTTGCAGCAGTGACAGCGGCAGCTAGGCCGGGGCTGCTCCGTGTGAGCGGTCTGCTGAGCCCCCGTCCTCCGGAGCATCTGGCTCTCATCTCGCCCCGGCTTGTCTAACATCGCTGCAGGAGGCTTTTGAGGGAGGCAGGCCAAAGAGTTAGTGCGCGTGCGTGTGTGTGTGTGTGTGTCCCCTCCTCTGCAGCCCAAACAACCGCTAAACAGCTTTCGGAATATTTGCTCATGCCCGCTTACTGCGGCATCTGACCCCTCGTTGATTTGTTTCGGCCCGGGCTTTTTCCTCCCCGCTTTTGGCCCCTCCCGCCACCCGTAACGTAACGTGACATTCGGACGAGGCGTCTCGGCAAGACATGCGAGCGCTGTGTTTCTGAAATAGCCCACGCTGCATGTCTCCCCCACCCCCCCACACCCCCCCACCCCCAAGCTATTTCTGAAGCGGCCATTGATACGATAGTGCGGTCAGAACGTCAATCCCGCTAAGAGGCAGAGAGGCAACACTCAGTCAGGGACAACGGAGCACAGCAGTGGCTGCCACATCGGCTTCTTTATTGAACAAACAGCATCAGAAACAGGTTGGGCACAGACACATGACACACAATCGGGCGGCAGTTCGGACAGGAGGCGGGGTCCCCCCCGGGATGTGTCGGGCGGGTGTGGGGGGGGGCAACTCCTGTAGTCATCAAAGCATAGCTACAGCTGGTTGAAGGGGACCAAATCCATTCAAGAGGTGATTTGGTTCCATTTTACCAGCTTTAGCAAAGCATTGTGGAATCACCGGTTCAGAGATGGCCGCGGCACGCCGCTGCCGCTGCTGCTGGGGAGTCGAGTGCAGTGAGCTGTCTCTAAGACCCTGCCACAGTGAAGCTTTATCTGAGGACGAGCGCCGCGGCTGTGAGCGGGCGGCCGCACGTCTTATTGAAAAGCCGAGGCGCGGAGGAGGAGGAGGAGGAGGAGGAGGAGGGGAGGAGGAGCTCTCCCGGGCCCGCTCACCTTCACCCTGCGCGCCCCGGCCTGATCGCCCTTACCTAACTCTCCCCTTCGCCGCCTCCCGGCCCGGCCTGTTTCTCCTCCTCGCTATCTCTTCAAGTTTAATGCTGATCCCCCCACCACCACCCCGACCCCCCCCCCCCCCCCCACACACACCCCAGCCCCCACCCCACCCCAACCCACACCAGCCCAGGCCACCCCGCCCTACCCCCTCGTGCACCGGAGAGCGAGGGGAAAAAAAACTGCTCCCCGAGAAAAGGATAATAATAATCTGCGGCGCTGCGCTTGAGTCAAATGTCCCGGAGTCGTGGGGCAATTACAGGCTCTGACAGATGGGCCCCGCGCACGCACGCACACGCACGCACGCACACGCGCCCTCTCACTCATGTTCCTAC
>CM055197.1:19297756-19340256 GCA_029224185.1 Karalla daura
AGGGAAACTGTTGCAAGTTCACTAACTCCCCCCCCCCACCCCCCCACCCCCCTTCCACCCCCACACACACACACACACGTGCGCACACCCCCCCCCCCCCCCCCCCCCCCCTCCCCTGTCCCGGGAGCGTCGCTTTACTGGACACCTCCATACACACACGCAAGGGGCAGCATTGTCGTCAGTCACCGGTCGCCCTTATCCCTCGGTGCACGACATCCATCTGTCACTTCGGTTCTTTTGACACCCCCCCCCAATCCCCCGAACCCCCCCCTCCCCTCCCACCCCACGTCTCTACGAAGTGCCTCTAATCGGACTCACGCTTTGGCTTTGGCTGATGGCGAAGCAAAAAAAAAACCGACCAAAACGAGAGAGAGAAAGAAAGAAAGAAAGACACGAGAAGCAGTCGCCGCTCTGCATTTTGACCGATGGCTCTACACAGAAGAGACTCTATTCTCCCCTCTCTGTCCCGTATCGCTGTTTCCGAGCTGCTTCTTTTCCTTCCAACTCTCTCTTGTGAGCCTCCCCTCCTCCGAGGCCGTAGCGAGTAGTCGGGGGGGTCCCCCTCAGGCCCGGGGGGGGCAGAGCCGGCGAGGACGGCTCCTCCTATAACAATGTGACTGGTTATTCCCAGCAGGGAGCTCTAACACTATGGCAGGGGGATCGCAGGATCTTCTCCAGCCCAACAATCTGGCACTAAGTTGGTGTAAGTATGCCTCTATGACCCCCCACCACCCCCCCCCCCACCCCACCCCCACTCCCCACCCCCCCCCACCTGTATTTTCATTTTTTTTCTTGAAAGGGCTCCCCACAGTGCTGCTCTGGCCCCCTGTCCCCTCCCCTGCCCCTCCCCCCCCCCTCTCTCTCCTCCTCTCTCTCAGCCCTGAACACCTGCATACGCTCCTAAAGCAGCAGTTTCGCTCCTTTTCCCCTCGCTCCCCCCCAATGAGACGCGAACCGAGGCCAAGTGCCGACCGCGCACGTAACAACCCCCCCCCCCCCCCCCCCCCCCATTTGTCGCGGCCCCGGGACCCTTTGAGTCAAAGCGACGGGCCGCATTTCCTCTTTTAACCCATCGCGGAGTTTGTCTCTACGAGGAGGCCAGGTCCGCCCGCGCGCACTTGTCCATCCGTTGAGTGTGTGGCTCGTCACTGAAATCCAACCCCCCCCCCCACCCCTTCCCCTCGCCCCCCCACCCCCCACCCCCTTGCTCCCCCCTTCTCTCCAAGCAGCCAGCGGGAACATCCCGGCGTTGCAGAGAGACAAGGACAACACCAACGTCAACGCCGACGTGCAGAAGCTGCAGCAGCAGCTCCAGGACATCAAGGAGCAGGTGAGCGCCGGCAGGCCGCACACGCACACACACACACACACACACACACACACACACACACGAGGTGGCGGCACTGCCTGGGGGGGTTTTTGCCTCCCAGGTACAGCCCCGCTGTTCCCGCGTGCTGGGACGTGACAGCCCAAGCATATGGCGAGCCCATCCCGAGCTCCAGATCCTCCTCGAGGACTTTCGCCTAGGGATGAGTTCAGTGGCGTACGACTCGGACGCGTTTCCCCCCCTCCGAGAGTCCCCCCCCTCTTTTCAGGGCCCGGGCCCGGGTCCGATCGGCTCGTCCCGGCCCCCCTCCGCGGTTGTCGGGCCGTCACGTTGCGAGGCCGGACCGCCCGCCTTTCGTTTTATCATTTCTCAAAACTTCAACGCAGGCACAAACCAGGTGCGGCTCGTAAAGCGTCGGAGGGAGGGAGGGAGGGAGGGGTTGAGGGAGGGAGGGAGGGAGGGAAGAACGGAACGGCCCGGCGATAAACGCCGCCGTAAAAGAGCGTTGTGCCATCAGACGTCCGCGTCGTAAAGTCTCCCGGGCCCCGGTTACAGCCGCCCTCTGCGTCACACACTGGGAGAGTGGTGACTGACGACAGCCTCTCTCTCTCCCTCTCTCTCTCTCTCTCTCTCTCTCTCTCTCTCTCTCTCTCTCTCCCTCTGTGTTTGCAGACCATGTGTCCGGTGTGTCTGGACCGGCTCAAGAACATGATCTTCATGTGCGGCCACGGCACCTGCCAGCTGTGCGGCGACCGGATGAGCGAGTGCCCCCATCTGCCGCAAGGCCATCGAGCGCCGCATCCTCCTCTACTAGACCGCCCCCCCCCCCCCCAAAACACCCCCCCCTACACACACACACGCACACACACGCACACAAAGACTCTCTGCCTCCCCCTCTTCTCTGTCCGTTCTCCTCAAGCTCAAGCCGACCACGCCCCGCGTCGCCACAATCACGTAACTGCTGCTCTTGCCTGCCCTCTCAGCACCCGCACACACACACGCACACACACACGCACACACGCACACACACGACCAGCACATCCCCGCCGACACTACAGAAACTTCGTCTGAGCTGGTCACCGTACGTCCGAGCTAACATCCAGGGACCCCCCTTTCGTTTTCTCTCTCTCTCTCTCTCTTCTCTCTCTCTCTCTCTCTCTCTCTCTCTCTCTCTCTCTCCCCCTCTCTCTCTCTCTGTGTCATCTCCTCTGGTTTCACTCTGAATGTGCGAGCATCAAAGTCCCAGACGTCGAGGAAGGCGACGCGGCGGTCGGGCGCCGCTCTTCTCTTCTCTTCTCTTCTCTTCTCTTCTTCTCTCTTCTTCTCTTCTCTTCTCTTCTCTTCTCTTCTCTTCTCTTCTCTTCTCTTCTCTCTCTCTCTCTCTTCTCTCCTCTTCTCCTCTCTTCTCTTTTCTTTTCTTTTCTTTTTTTTAAGTGTAAAGTGCAGTCCGGCCCGCGGCCTCCGTTTTTTTAACGCGTTCGCGAACCTTTGCGCGCGCCGTCATCGGTGTGTGTGGGGGGGGGGGCTCCGGGCGCGGGCTCCTTAAAGCGCTTTTCGTATTTTATTTCATTTTATCCCCCCCCTCCCCCAGGTGACTTCGGCCGCCCGTCAGGAGTCGGGCCGGTGTCGGGGCCTGACACTCCGGGCGCCCGGCTGTCCGCGCGGCTGAGGCTCACTCTTGGCAGCTTCGCGCTCGGAAAGCTGAGTCAGGGCAATGAAATCAAAAAAGAAGAAGAAGGAGAAAAAAAGAAGCCCCTTTTCTTTCGCCGACTTTCGGAGGTCCCCAAAATAAAAATAGAAAACAGCGACGCAGACTGCCAGGTAGCACGCACATGCACGCACACGCACGCACACACGAGCCCGTACCTTGTTTTACCGAGCTGTACCGAGGACGACGGCCCCGAGCTCCCGCGAGTTCCCAGTGCAGAGCTTTAAGAGGTCGAGACGAACGCGCAAACGCCCCCCCCCCCCCCCCTCCCCCTCCCCCACCTCACACGTTTGGCGCGCGCGCGGGAAAAAAAAACGATGCAAAACGCCTCGCCACGACCCCACGTCCGCGCCGTCCGCCTCCAAAAACCCGAAGAGGACAAAGAACGTGCCCGTTCAGTGTGACTCGTGCGGGGGACAAGGTGCTCTCGATCTTGTATTACCTGTTTTCTTATTTAAGTGTTTCCCCTCCGTTCCCCTCCTCCCGGGGGCCGAGCGTCGGCCCGTCGAGCGAGAGGGCGCGACCTCGTCGGAGCGGCCGGGGCGAAAATGTAGAGTAAGTTATTTTGTATCGCCGCCCAACAGAGAAGATTTCTAGGCGTCACTGCCTCTCCCGATATGTAGCCTCAAAGTCTCTCGGACGTTCCGCTTTGATATCGGTGTCGACGCGTCTGTGTGACGTCCCCCCCCCCCCCCCCCCCTTTTCCGCTCGCCTCTCCCGTTCCCGTCGGCGACGGCCTCCGGCGAACGTCGGCGGAAGCTTCGTTTTCGGGGGGTTTTTTTAGTTTGTTCGTGTTTTATTTCCCCCTCCCCCTCTCCGATCCGGGTCACCCGTGAGCCTCGACCGGTTCATTTGTCAGACAAAAAGGAAGAGAAAAAAAGAAGACATTACGCTGTCGGACGCGTCTTCCGGAGCGCTGTTTGCGTTTTGGAGGAGGGTCCGTGGTCTCACGGAACGACAGACGGAGCTTGCCTTACCCCTCCCGGGGGGGGGGGGGGCGGTCGCCCACGCGGAGACCCAGCAAGACGGTCAAGCTTGCTTCTTGGTCCCCCCCCACCCCACCCCACCCCTCCCCCCCCCCGACTCTCTTCGTCGCCCGTGATAACACTCTTAAGCTAGAGGCACTAACGACGCTTTACGGTAGTGCTGTCCCGTTCCGGTTGTCCTGACAAAAGCCCATTTTGTACTTTTGCTTTCGATACCTGTAACGTGTCCCGTTGGAACTGTGTCGGTAGCGTTTTCTTTGGCATGAATGTTCGACATATGCAGTACGACATGTATCATGGAAAACCGTTCCGTCTGTATTGCTAACAAGTGCTTTTAAAAACAACCATATAGCTGAAATAAAGTTGGAAACGACCCATGGGACACGAAGAGCCTTGTTTTTTCTTTCCCCTCCCGCCCCCTCCGTTTGTTTTGCTTTTCAAGCCGAGCTCAGATGTGGTTGGTTTTTCTTATGAGAGGGGTGGGGGGGTTGGGGGTGAATTAGCATTTCGTTGCTTTTCCCCTGCTGAGAGGCGTCTGCCTCCCCTCACGCGGGAGACAGTGGTGGTGGGGAGGGGGTGGGGGGGGCGGGAGGTGTGGAGTAATTGAAAACGCTCGCACCTCGTAATGATTCGGCACCGGCGTGCGACAGGTCAGCAGTGCCGATGGCAGAGTGAAGGAGCGGAGGGGTGGGGGTGGAGGAGGTGGAGGAGGAGGAGGAGAGACGGGAGATCCCCGCGAACGGAGTGATGCATGTCCTCCGGTCGGCGGCGTGACAGCGGGACATCACGCAGAGGCGCCCGCCTGGCACCCAGGAATTATGACCAGGGGCCGTTTACGTTCCGGCTCATTGGCCGGTCCATTCATAACCCACCGGACGTCTCCGGGCCCGGGCCTGGTGGGCCGTGGCGCCGGGCCCTAGCGCCACGCGGGCCGCTCCGTAACGAGACATCCATCACGCTGTCAGGCCCTCCGGCTGGCCCCCGACCGCCTCCCCACGCGCTCCCGGATCTGTGGCTTGGGACCTGAACGACGCGCCGGCACGCCTCACCTGCCCCGGCGAGGAGAGGCGAGAGCCCGCAGGCCTCTCCACTTTAAAGGGGAGGTGGGAGGGGGGGGGGGGGGATCCCATCCCATCCCATCCCATCCCATCCCATCCCATCCCATCCCATCCCATCCCACCCCACCCATTCCACCCCATCCCATCCCATCCCATTCCACCCCATCCCATCCCATCCCACCCCATCCCATTCCACCCCACCCCATCCCATTCCACCCCATCCCATCCCATCCCACCCCATCCCATTCCACCCCATCCCATCCCATCCCATCCCATGCCATCCCACCCCATCCCATTCCACTCCATCCCATCCCATCCCATCCCACCCCATCCCATCCCATCCCATCCCATCACATCCCTGAGGGATAAATAAAAGAAAATGAGTCCAAATGGTTGGAAGAGGTCCACGTCCTACCGTAAGCGTGCATTTTCCCCCACTCCTTTCCTCCCGCCTCTCGACGGGTTACGATAACGCTACGGCATGCGGTAAACGGAGGAATGGCCATTTGTTTACTACCCGGCGGCCAGCTTCGCGATCGTTTACGAGGACGGCGGCCGTATAAATGGATGGTAACTCCGCGCGTCGCGCCCCTCGGGGGCGCCTTGCGTGTCCTCGCGGGGGAGGACCGCTCAACGCTGCGCGCGCGTCGCTGGTGGCGGTTGTTTGGCTTGGCGGGGCCCACGCACCGTAACGTGGCACGGCGGCGAAAAAGAGGTGACATTTTTGCTCTCGTAACTCTCCCCCCGGACTGTGAAATGTCACCGGACGGTGAAAAATGCCCATCGTAATTTGCTCAAGCCCCCGCCCCCCCATCCTGTTTTAGTCGAGCGACTATATAAAATATAAAATCCCGAAGAAGCTCCGGTCGCTGCGATATAAATCGTTCCCAGAACCAAGGATTTGCGTAGTTTTATGCCACGCGTAAAAAAAGTGGCAGCCGACGTCACGGCGTTGTTGCTTTCGGATCGGATGGAATAAGGTTAGATTCAGAGGTTTATTCTCATCGCGCATTGCACAGGTACTTAGGCAATGTGGGCCAAATGCGGTTTGGCATCCAACCAGGAGTGCGAAAAGCCCAAGATGTGTACAGCGTAGAGACCAGGCAACAGAGAGCACAATGGAGGAAAATGGGACGCAAATTGCGCATACGTTCAGAGCAGCGTCCGGGCATTTGTCGCCATTCCAAAGCAGAGATGAGAGAGATGATGTCAAAGGTGAATTACAGCCATAAGCCGCGCATCTTTGAAATCCGACCTCCGACGGTGACGGCGGAGCAAATGCGGAAGCAGGCGGGCTGATAGCTGCCCACTGACGCTCGACTCCAGCGCTCGTGGCAGCGTTTACAGTAATCGGCTGCTGTTTCACAGGCCCTCTGACAGTCATGTTTTTAGAAATGAGAATGAGGCCCCAATCACCCCATTGCGTCATGGATATTGGCTCAACATTGCCATCTTTTACCCTGGGCTAAGTGCCACAGGTTTTATGGTCATACGGCATTTACGTCACACTTGTGTTTCACGTCATCCTGTCTCTGCCCACATTCTTCTCATTCGAGATCACCTTTAATTGCACAGGGTGGTGCCACCCCCAACGCATCCACGCATTTTGGTAGGATCGCGCAGAAATGAAAAGGGAATGTTCTTTTGGCCTGTGAGCTGGATGGAGACACCCTGGGGGCGGGTGTCAGGACCTGTCCATCAGTGTGACTGAGCACAGAGCAGAACCCACACACACCCCCCTCCGTCCCGTCACGTCCAGCCCCACCCTGCTGACTGGCCGTCAGGGTGCTGGAGACGCCGCTATCTCTGCCCATCCTGGGGAGGATCCCTGCCCGCCCACGCCTGCCGTTCTCAGCTGCCCCTGGAGAGACTGCCGTGTTTGCTGACCAGGCTGCAGGGGTTTTTACTCTCACTCCAGGAGAGGGAGGGAGGAGGGGAGGCATCTAATCCCCACACACACGCACACACACACACACACCCCCGGCTGCCCCCCCAGCGGAGTGTGAGAGTGTGAGTGATGGCGTCCCAGCACTGCAGGCTCCACCGAGCAGCAGATAGAGACGAATTGAACCCCTGGAGAGAGAGAGAGAGAGAGAGAGAGAGAGAGAGCAGGCCGGGGAAAATGACTGTGACCCTGCTCCGGGCCCGAGCTGTGATCACTGAGAGGGGTCAGCCGCGTCCGTCTGCTCCCGGAGGAGCAGGAGGAGTCCAAACCCTCCCTCAGGCTTTGCCCTTGGTGCCAGGTCCGGAGTGATGACCTGACGAGAAGGCGAAAACATCCTCTCCATGTTTCCCCGAGCGCTGACATGCAGCTTTCAGAGCGCATCACAAGGTGGCAGTGCATCCAATGGCTACGCGCGGCGGGCCTCTGCTGTCAGGCACACTCGAATTTGTGGCGCCGAGGGCGAATCGAAACCCAGATTTACAACGGGACGCTCGCTCAAGCTTTCTATTCCGGGCCGGCGGCAAGGTGCAGACGCCATCAGTCACTTGGAGGTTGCTCTGCGGTTGTTTCACAGCTCGCTCTGGAACGGGGCCCTTTAGAAACTAAAGCAGCGTAAATTCAGACGCCACCCCTCCAGGACTCGTCTTCATCTCGGGACGTGGTGGTGTTACCGCTGGAAATGGCGTGAGATGGACACGGCGCTAAAAAGTTTCAAGGAGAGCCGCTCTCTCTGTGTAGCAGCACAAAGCACTAAATATAATTCTTCTCATTTCCCTCTTTTTCTTTAATTTATTAGACCTGAGCGGGAAATGAGCGTAGGGTCTGGGGAAAGAGGGTATCGGGCCTTGAATCATTTGGAACACGTTTCTTGTGACGCAGCTTTTCCAATTTGACCGTCTTTGGTTTTTGCAGCTGCAGAGATCAATTCCTCCTTGGATTCACAGATAAAGAGAAAAAAGAGAGTATCGGGGAGGTGGGAGGTGGAGGAACATTTCTTCCCCGACCTGTTTTGGCCGCTCGGGCTTTCCTTCCATGTTGGAGGAATTGATCGCTGGCTGTCTGAAGGTCCTCTCCCTCTCTTTCTCTCTCATGTCATCCAGTTCAGAGGTCCGGTTGAATTTATTGTCGCGGTTTATGGCCCGGGCCGGGCAAAGTGCAATCTGCCTGTCTGGACAGACTCTTGGAGGGGTTGGAGAAGAAGGGAAGGGCCCGGTGTGAGGCCCTGACGGGCTGTTTGTGCTGCCTGGACCATTTTTAGACCGAATGATCTCGGTGTCTCACATCCGACTCGGGCCAAGCCAGCTCGGTCGTGGCGGGTTCCAGCTTGAACGGATTTCAACCGCTCCACCCAGGAAATGTCCCGGTGTCTCCGGCGGTGATATAACCATACATGTGTTTGTGTGTTTGCACGGGCTGGTGTACCTGAGAGCTGAGGCTCCGCCTCCACAGTAAAGCCATAAAGTCAGCCGTCCTCTCCTGCAGAGCCCTCCTCAAAACATGCAGGCCCCCGACGTGCTGATTGCTTTATTGATATTGATCAGGGCAAAGTGTCAAAGCACTCGTCCGTCTCTCTCTCTCTCCCAGTGGGTGATGGTTATTTATGCATGTGGAGGCAGAGGGTTGACACAAACAACCGTCATGCGCGCGCCTGTCAATTCCTCCGAGCGAGGCAGGCGAGAAAATGAATCCTGGCTGCTATAATAATGTTTATCTGTCCTTTGTGCGATCGCCTGTTGTGTTGTTTTCAGGCTGCTGGCCGCGGAAGCAGAACCATTACTCCGGAATAAATCTTTATCGAAACGTGTATCGTTGCGTTGTGCTGTCAGATTTCCTTTTTAACCTCCATTTGGCATGTGTGGTCTGCAGGCCTCCATGACTCCACGGCCCAGTGGTCTTTAATTTGCGTTTCAACGGTATCGAAAGCGTTATATAAGACGGTATTAAAAACTGTAAATCAAAAGGTAATAAAAATCCAATAAACACAGTGAGATCTGCAAGATGGGCAGTTCATCGTGTAACATGAAGAGCAAACCACGTCAAAACCTGCAGTCATATCCTTTTTTTTTTTTGTAGAAAACGGAACTACATTGGTATCACTTGGACTAATTTGGACTATTTTGACCTCATACTCCCCTGAAGTTGAGTATTCTTAAATAAACAGCGCTGTGTGTTTCATGGTATTTGCAAGTTGTAATGGTCGAAATAACACGCAGATGATCTGTTTTCTGAAGGAACGACTTGCGTGACCCCGGGTCACTGAGGCCTGCAGAGCATAAATGCCAAGCTCAAAACATGCCATGTTCTGTGTAACCCTCGCTGCCGGTCGACAACAACAATCACACAATTTACACACAATTTACTAAAAGTGTGCATTCGGATGCCGTGTGTGTCATGTTCTCTCTCTGAGTATTTCCAGAGTGAGAGTATGTATCTCATTCAGATTTAACCCACACGCAATAAGAGGGTTGAACGCAATTTCACTGGTGCCATTTTTGCATTGCATCACAACAGTGGTAACATGCCCTGAGATGCACAGCCACCGTGTTTTCTGACATGTAACGTTTCCAGCTTCCGTACACTCTCCAGGTACGACTCGTCCCTCATCCGCCTACTTAATTGCGTCGAGTTAATGATTTGAACCAAATAAAGCTTTCGACATCCCCAGGCCAAATATTTTACGGCTCCCTGACCCGACGGTTGCGGCCGTGCTCGCTGCTCATCCTTATCACGGCGGCGTGATTGGAGGCCGGAGCCTCCACGCCGCATTTACAGTGCAAATGTTATCGTTCCAATGACACTTTAAACAGTCTTTATCAATATATAGTCATTCAAGGTTTATGAGCTTTGATAAAATGCCACTAGCCCAGCAGGGTCATTACAATGTGTAGCAGCAAGCTGTAGATATAGGTGTGTATATATATATATATATTTTTGGGGTGGGGGGGGGTTGTATTATTTTCTCGTGGATCATGGGAAACTTTTAATGCTAAACGGGTCAAATAAACACTCAGCATATAGAGGGGACAAAGTGGCCTGTGCGCCAAAGATATTGATTTTCCCCTCAGGAAGAGCAGCGTCAGGGCAAACTACAGTGTGAGCTTGGCAGAACCTTATCATCCCATTATCTCTGAAACAGTGGGTTATCATAATTGCTTACTTAATAATTCTATAAAAAATGGCGGAGCTGCAACCTTTGCCTGGGCCGTAAACTGTCAAGTGCTCTCGATGCCCGGCTTGAAAAGATTCCTGCACGGACGGGGGCCAGGACGCCGGGCGGCCAATTATTTTTATTGGACTGATTGGAAACACTAGCCGAGCGAGTGATTTACAGCCGGGTAAAAATACCTGGAAATGACTGATATCATGGACTAACTTAACACATAAACACATAAAGTTATATGAGTATATTCACCTTTTCTTTTCATCAATTATCCATCCATATGTAATCTCCCCTGCTTTGTACCCACAGGGGTCTGAGGTAGCATACACACACACACACACACTATATATATATTTATGTATGTATGTGTGTGTGTGTGTATATATATATATATACACACACACATGGTGTGTATGTGTGTGTGTATGTATATATATATATATATATATATATATATATATATATATATACACCATTCACCATTCTCTCTCACACTCACACCTAGGGGTAATTAATCTGAGTCTCCAGACAGCCCAACATTGGGCTGAAAGTCAGAAAATGCAGAGAAAACCAGGCCCTCGGTCTGACCAGGATTCGAACCGCCTTGCCGTGAGGCGTCGTGCCCCCCCCACACTACACCGACCCCCCCAAAAAAAGCATTAGCGACAGCCAGGAGTACTTGACCCAGGTGAGGTCCCCCCGGATCGTTAACCGCGTCGCTCTTCAGATGTGATCAGTTTCACACCCCTGCAGTGGAACAATGGGGTAGACATACTTAATCAACGAGTGCAAACCTCATCACATGCAGCCCTCCACTGAGCAAACAGGGTGGTGCTGATGACACCGTGCTCCGGCGGGGGGGCCCGGGTGACGGCCCGAGCACAAGGTCTCGGGATCAGCATTTAATCCTCGTACCAGTTCGCCGTCCCTGTGAACTCAGATATGCCCGGATAAACAAGGATGTTCCCCAGAGCTTACAGTGCCCCGAATTCCCTCCTCAGAGGGCTGTTTTTTTTCCTTCTACCATTTCTTTTTGTTCATTACCCGTGTAAAAGGGGGTTCTGTGGAGGCAGCGAACGCCACAAAGGCACGTTGTGTGTGTGTAACAAAACAAGCGCACTATCTGACAGGTGCCCGGCTGTGCCGAGGCAGGCCAGTAACCTTGGAGGGAGTAGACAGGAATGCAGCAGCCCTATCTGAGCTCGGAGGGAAATACAAAGGCCTGCAAAGGCCCTTTTTTCTGTTGGGAGAGAAAAATCAATATTCCAGAGTCCATCACACGGGCAGGCATTTTGGTTTGTGTGAGTGTGTGTGTGTGTGTGTGTGTGTGTGTGTGTGTGTGTGTGTGTGTGTGTGTGTTTTTTCTCCTCTTGCCTCCATGTGGGTTCCGGCTATGTGAACCAGGTTCAGAGTGACCCCTGATGAAAAAAAAAGAAAAAAAAAAAGAGTTAATGCCTAACTTTTTTATCTTTGTTTTACAGCCAGGGGTCGTACCTCCGAATCAATACGCGATACACAAATATCCCAGGGCTCCATGTTCTAGACAGAGAGCGGTGACGAGTGCTTGAGAGTCGGCCGGCCTCGCAGCACCTGGCGCTGGGGAAGGCCTTCCTTTTTTCTTTTTTTTCCCCTTTCTTTCCCATTTTTAAATCTTTTTTCAAAGGCCGCAAACGTTTGTTAGGCCCTGCAGAAAGCAAGACACCCGTCAGCGCTTGACGTGTGGGAATCAAATGCAGAAAGAACATCTTTTAGGGAAATAATTTGGCTGGCTCAATAGCACTCTTGTCCCTGGTTTCCGTATTCAAATCCCACATTTCTACATTTGCGTTCACTGGTGACCTTTCAAGGTGCTGCTAGGCAGAGTTTGTAACCTTTGGACCGTGTGAGCAGCCTGTCCTCTCGTACTCTTTTTTTTCTTTTTTTTTTCTGAAGGCTAAAATTGACTTCATGGAACATCTTTGACTGGCACAGGGAGGTGTTTCACACACGCACACACGCACACACGCGTGCACTTACACACCCTGTTAATATTAGGGTTGAAGGTCTCAGCACGCTGCCTGGGAATGCAGCATCTGGGGCCTTGATAGCAGCCTGCTAGTTTTCCCGGCCACTGTTGTTACAAACCCCCGTCTTTCGGGATGGAAGGCGCGACCGAAGCTCTCTGGATGTTTATAGCAACGAGCGATGAGAGAGCCCGAGGCTTTCTCTCCTCGGTGCGTTTACGCCAGCCCAGATAGTTGGTATCTGTCGCTGTCTGTCGCTCCGTCCCCGCAGACCTTGTAGCGAATCAACAGAGCAGCTCCCAGACAGATAAAATGCCACATTGGCGTTACGGAGGCCCTAAAGAGGGTCCCAGTTCCCAACCGGTGTTATGGTGAGAGAAAGGAGCACCCACTTAGGGAGGACAGATCCACCCCCCACCCACCTCCTTCACCCCCGCCCTTGTATGATAGTAGCTGGTAATCTCTGAGGTCAACCTGTCAGTCAGATCCTGGAGACGGATGACGTGAGGCCCCTGATAGGCTGTCTCCGTCCGAGGAGACACCAGCCGGGCCACAGGGGCTTGCTGGGACGGAGAGCAGGACCTGAGGTGACGGACGGATGGAGAGGGAGAGGGGGAGGAGGAGGAGGAAGGGGAGGAGGGACAGGGTGCTGGTGTGGCAGAGGAATGCCAAGGCGCAGAGCTTGGGGTGTAGAAGGCTGGGTGGTGGAAGGTGGGAAGGGGGGGGGGGGGGGGGGGCGTCATGGAGAAGATGCGCCAGGTCTCTGCTGGAGATCGTTGCAAGGCTGACAAAGTTTACTTAACACCAACCCCTGGGAGCTCAGGTCACCGGGGAGGGGAGGGGGTGGGTGCTGGAGTCCTGTTTGCCTCAAAGAGAGAGATCCTTGTCACAGAAGAAGCTGTGGAGAACAGTGGGGAAGGAGGCCCCGTGATTAAGAGCCTCCGTGGCACCCAGAGAGGGGTTTCTCCTGCTCCTGCTCACATGTCTCACATTGATTTTCTCCTCTCTGAGTCAACGCTGCACACAGTTCAACACGCAGTGATTACGTTAGCCTTTAGTTACCTAATTACTTTGTTTTCAAATGGCTAACAAGCATCCATTTCTGGCGGCCACGACAATGGACTGCTAGTCAAAAGTGTTTTCCTGGCAAATGCACTGGTTTCAGTGATGTGACTGTTATCAGAGTGCTCCATGCGGTCCATTCCATAGACTTTACCATCACTATGAAGCTAAATTTCCTCTGAAACCAAGATGATCAACCACAGCGTTTCTTTTATCCAGGTTCATCATCACAGGGAAAACGCACACTACTCACTCTCACACTCCCTGATTCCACAAAGGGCCGTGTGGCTGCAGGTTTTTGTTCCAACCAAGCAGCAACACACCCGACTTGACTCTTTCAATTAACTGATCTCGACCCTCAGACAGCTGGTTGGTCTGTGCACTCTTGATCGGTTGGAACAAAAACCTGCAGTGTGGGAGAAACTTGAGTCCCTCGAGGAAGCTCACACAAACATGGGGAGAGCATGTGACCTCCACACACACAGGACCTCAGTCCAACTGGGGTTCAAACCCAAGTGCTTTTTTTGCGATGCGGCCTCGGCACTAATCACCATACAATGGTGTCACCTCCTCGGGTCACGATTGATCACGGGTTGGTTTTTACTTTGGCCTGAAAAGTATGCAAGGTCAAACAAGGACAGGAGAGAAATCAGCGGCTTGAATTCACTTTAGAATGAACTGGGCCACACAGAGCCTGAAGTTCAGTGCCGAGGTGTATTGAGTTCACCTGAGCGTGTAAAGTCGTAAAAATGATATTGCTGCCTGCAGAAAATGGATGAAATGAAAAAGACAAAACTTGGGATGTAACTCCTCCAGATATGCTGCTTGTCTCCCAGGTTTCATTTCCGGACTCATCGATACGATGTTTGACGACGCAGCCGGCGTGCTGGACCCTCCCGCAGCCAACAAGGCGCCGACGAGGACGCGGCTCCTCGCAGGACTGCGGTGACAAACGACTTGCGGCTCGTCGCGGAGCATCAGCCAAAATGACGTTGTTTTGGATACATCCCCTGCCTGCGCGCAGGCGACGGTCGTCCTCTGCCGCTCCGGGCGTGACGGGGGCCATATCTCGACGCTGTTTACTCAGACTCCACTAATCACCGGGCCCGGCACCCAGACTGTTTGCCCGAACGCCGCCGTCAGATGAGATTCGCTGCAGCGCACCCTATCTGCCCCGCGACTATCTGCTCATATGTGTCATCGGCCGTATCACAAAACGCGGGATGGCTATCACTGCTATCACATTTGCACTACTGTGCAGCAAAGTTAGCTTATCACGTCGCGTAGAGAGTTATTATGACCTCATTACGGCCTGATATTATTCGTGCCGTTATAGCAAACCTGTCGAGGTGACACTGGAAAGAACAGCAATAATGAATCCTCTCTGACTAGAACCTGCTGTGGCGATCCATCATACATTAATGAGGCACATAGGAGTGCTGCACAATGGACAATTCAAACACCGCATCGAGGACAATCCAAAAATTGCCGCGATACTGTGGGAATATTTTCCCAAACGGGCTGTGCGTGTGTTTTCATACGATCCTTCACGCGGTCCCGGCTTGTGAACACATCCCGAAACTGTCACCTGCCACAAACGATCCTGTTTACCTGTGGCACAATCCAAACACATGTTTTTGGACCATTTCACAACTTGGCCCGTGTTTGTTTTGCTCCCGTTGCGTGGTTGAAACTTAACCTTCTGCAGGCACCAAACTGAGAAAAAAGACACAAACCGAGGCACAGACCACCACCAGAATGTAGAAAAATGTGTAAGCCTAGTTTGGAATATTTAGGGAAACTATTCCCTACTATTACTATTAGAAGAGTTTACTCTTCTTTAGCAGTTTGTATGTGTTAATGTAAGAGGGATTTTTTCCAACATCCAGGTTCCTTGTGTGCGCAGATGGTCGTACAGACTATGCACTTTTATACTACTTTTGGCAGCTGTTTTGTTATCCCTGCGTGGATGAACAAACAGGTGAATGGATGTTTTGAGCTCAATATGACAGCGGCTTCCCAGAATGCTCTGCACACACGCGACATCGGGTTCCAGGCACAATGGGCAGAAATCAATGACGCTGACGAGGTGCGACGTTGAATGCTGTGTCTCTGAACGGTCTTCATTGACGCGTGCATGTTGCAAGGGACCCCCTGACTCACCGCCCGATCCCTGCTCTGCATGCGAGATCCATGTGCCGGAGGCTTCCACTTGGTTTCACTTTGCGGCTCCGTTGTGTCTGTTGTCAGACAGACAGTGTCGCTATCAGTATGACTTTAATATGTCAACAAATCCAAAGTAATCCTCAATGAGTAGCGATAGTTGTTTGTTTAATGTAAAGATGTTATCACTCTTTACGAGCCTCCTAGCCCTCATTCTTTAATCGGAGCACGCCTGAGTCTTCTCCCCAGCCCCGCCGGCATACACACACACACACACACACGCTGATACACACAGGATTCCCTCAATGGCAGCTACTGCCCATGACTCCTATTAGATTACGCTGGAGATTTATCGAACGGGCTTCCGGTTTTCAGATAGGACAGTGACAACACTTATCTCCTGATATTCCCTTATCAAAAAACAATTTAGTGAGAGAAACAGACATTAGCCCAGATTTTTTTACACTGCTGAGTGCTCTGGCTTAGCCTCCCCGGTACAAGGGTCTGTTTGCACTGTGCACAGACACACACACACACACACACACACACACATACACACACAAGTCCATCTGCCTGGATGGAGGAGCATTAACATTGCCTTAGTGCACTCTTGATGTCACTGCCATTACGTTCGCATCAAGCTCTTGGACTTTGAGACTTGATCAATTGTGCTCAGACGTGGAATACTGTAAATGGAGGAGCGGCGAAGAAGTTTGTCCAAGTGCTGGTGTGAATATGCATTGTGTTAGGTGTGTGTACTGGTGTGTGTGGGTGTGTGGTTAACCTAGCAGCTCAGGCCAAACTTAGCAGCTGGTGCGAGATGTCACTACAGGGGGAAGGAGCCGCTGGGTCACCATGAGGTTATCCTGACCCAAGCTTGATTTTATACAGTCTACATTCATCTCCACCCCCGGGAGGAGGAGGTTCCTTTCTTAATTGTTTATATGGATGTGTGTCTGCTAGTGTTTGTGTGTCTGTATCTATGTGGACAGAAGGTGACAAGAGGTATAGCTAATTTGGAAGCAGCGGCCAGGGAGCGAACACAGGGGTTTTAATCCCTTTATGCGACCATATCAAAGGAGAAACAACACAAAATCACAAATCACAGCCACCAAAAGACAAGAGAACAAAACTGTAGAAGGACGGGGGGGGGGGGGGGATGTACATTTTCAAGGTTCCTTTATTAACCCCTTTCAAGTGGAAAAAAACCCTCAGAAGTGAATAATCAGTAGCGAAAACAAGGGAAGAGAGAAGAGGAGAAGAGAGGGGAAAACCTGGCCAATAAACCTGCTGCGTGCCGAGGTTTTATGGTTCTAATAACAAAGTAAAACCGACTCTGCCCTGACCAAAGATTTTGTTTTTTGCCCCTACTTTTTCATTTTTCCCTTTTTTTTTTCCTCACACCAAAACACCTGCTGGCATGTGAGCCGAGCGGTGCTGATGTGTCCAACAAGCATTCGGGCTATTTGTTCTCCCGGTGGATGATGCCTGTAAAAGGGGCTGCAGGTGCTTGGGCCAGGGGCACCGCGGCTAGGGGCCGCGTTAACCATTAACGCGGCCATATAACGCTGTTACTGATTAGCGCCTCTCGCTCTTGAGACTCCCGCTGACCCGAGCCGCAGGTAGGAATCCCGCGAGGTGTGTACTTGCGCAGGTGCGCGCGCGCGCGCGCGTATGCTGATGACACGTCTTTTTGCACGCCAGCCTTCGCCATGCACGGTGCCGGAGAGCAGCCTCCCTCCTCCCTGTCGTAACTCTTCCTTCTCCTGCCTCTCCCTCCCTCTATTCATCCCTCTCTCGCTTCCTTCTCTCCCACGCACGCTGGCTCGGCCCTCTCCCCGGCTAGATGTTTTCAAAACGACCTTCATGATGACCTTTATCCTTTTTGGCCATAAAACGGCAAGACGTAAAGATGTCTCGTACAAAGTTAAGAGGGCCGGTGTTTGCCATGCCGCGCGGCCGGTACTTTACTCCAGGGGCAAAAGTTGAAGGTGTAGAGGACACGGGGGAGTGACTCACTGCACATGCACAACAAGGTCTGCAGCTGGAGGGTGGGGTAATGTTAAGGCGCTGCACTGCACTGCGCTGCGCTGACTGCACGCTCCGGCTCATGCTGCATGATGTTGTAATACCTCCAACTGGGGAACTGATGAGCCAGAAACCAATAACTACAGCTAACATCACTTGCAAACACACAAGTAAGAAATCTTTGGTGTCTTGTCTAACGCCTTCTCAGCCAGCGGTATGTGAAACGAGCTATCTCCTTCATGGTCCGCTATCAAATAACACCCAGGCTGTTGTACAAAATCTCATTGTGTTTGGAATAGGCAAATAAATAGTAGTTTGAACCATTGCAAGTAAGACCTCAGACTGCAATTTTTATTCTTTAATGATTAAGTTGCACCAAATAGTTGCAGTCCTTATCTTAACATAACATTAATCTATTTTGCTACTTAGTTTATTACTGTGTGTGTTACCAACTGTGTCTGGCTTTGAGATCAAACGGAGAGGAGAATTCTTCATCTTTTTGGACCTCTTTCACTTTCTTTTTTTAGTCAGATAAGGAGGTCAGGGGTGTGATGATGTCTGGATGTTAATACCAGATAGAGAACCAGGAGGTGATCGTGTTAGCTTAGCACTAAGACAAGAGATGGATGTAAACGGGCAGTTCAAAGCTTTTGTCGTGGTACTTTACACCTGTAAACATCTCTCATTAAGCAGATTTTACATGTTTGTTTCTCCAGTGATGTCTATGTATATCTTATAAGACATACAAAAAAAAATGTTAGTTTATTTTTTGACTTGGTGCAATACCAGAAAACCTGAATCTTTATGCCTCATTCTGGGCAGAGGGTAGAAACCCTAATTGTGCTGTTTACATTGCATCACAGGTAATGAAAGCTACTCTTTGATTCGCCAATGTTAGCATATTAAATGAACCTCTTTTATGGGTTGAACCGGCCGCTCCAGACCTCAGCGTGCTGTCTGCCTGCCTGAAAGCCGCATCTTACGGCTGTGAGGTTGCTCTCTTAGCACATCTGTAAACATGGGCTTTAAAGCAACCTAAGCACATGAGGCTGCAGACTGGTTTCTGTCCAAACAAACCACACACTCCGGTCAGGGGTCGCCTTTGTGTCTGTGGTCCAACCCGAAGACATTCAGGATCGGATTTAAACATTTGTAATGACTAAACCAAAGTCAAACAAAGCCTTTCCCAAATATATATGTTCGTAAAATCATACACTTACCGTCTGAGGCCTGCACCATGCAGTCTTTATAAATTCCCATTATGGTTATACAACGTTGGCTATGATTACGGCATTCTTGTGAAATCACTGACGATGTGGACGTGACTTTGACACTGAACGGAAGTGAGGCCAGTGAAGAACTGAGCCAGTGTGAAGTCATATCAGCCATGTCTTTCTTAGCCTCTTTTGTTGAGGCGCACAGTGAAAGTCACAATAAGGAATGTAACCGTACGTGCTGGAGATCGCCCTGATATGGACGTTTCTTAAAAACAAGCGACCCGACGGTGGCGGCCGGAGCACAAATGTGCCTGTTAAGTGCTGGGCAAGGGCACGGCAGTCGCTGTTTAATTTTGCCTGAATACTCAAACAAGGAAGTGGCGCATTAGAAACCAATCTGCTCTGGCGAAGTGGCCGGGGATCGTGACGCGGTGTTTTTCGACCGGGCTGTGTGTGTTTTCTGCCAACTGGGACACAAACCGATGCGAAGCATTGTACTCCCACCATATGCAAACAGGCAAACACTCGGAGCCACTGCTCCGCGCGGTACGGTACACACCGTCAGTGGAGGCACAAAGGAGGGCGCATGATTGGTGTGTTTGACAGCGATCTGATAATGGCATAATTGGAGCATGTAGAATGCATATGTTTCTCGGTCAAACAAAAGCCCCGGTCACGCCATAGAAACTACCTTTCAATGTTTTCATTGTCTGGCAACTGACTGAAGTGAAGGAGAGGGAGACAGAAACCTCCGAGACGGACTGAAAGTGTGTTCGATGTCTGTGTGTGTATACTGTGAGAGAGGCTTAGACGACAGGCGAGGCTGTGCGGTCATGGAAGGACAAGTGCCCCGCACGCAGCGTTGGCCATGACTTGTGGAGCCCCAGACCTCTTCGGGTTCAAGTGTGAAACTTATCAGATCGTACGGAGCTCTTACACCACCCCCACCCCACAACCCCCAACAAAAAGCAAAGTTTAACGGAAGTTCATGGCGAAACGAGAAGACTAGATTCACTCAAATTACAAAAGAAACGCCTTTGGGTGCATGTTTTGTGGCGTATGCGGACAAGTATTTGATATCTACCCACTTTTGTCGATATTTGGGATTTCTGTCTTTTTTTTCACATTTTTCTTTATGAATTACTTCGTACATAACATGTAAATCACCACACTTAAGATTTATATCCGTGAGAGGCAGTTTTATCTACAAAATCACAGGCTCCATCCTGCCAACTTGGCATCTACGCCGCTCTATCTGTCTGCCGGGTCAGATTTGAACAATTGCTGATTGTTTCACCACACACTCCTCTCATATTTTTCAGAGACTGTAGACCTTGGACCTGCAAGGTCTCCCAGCTGCTCTATCCTCACTTTTACTTTCCGTGACAGTTTTCCAACCCAGTGTAGTCATCAGCACCACTACCAACACCGACAGCCACTCGCTGATCTGGTTGTCTCTGTTGTCTGGCTATCAGTGACGTCACCTGGTCGCCCAAGGCTGCGCTCTGCCAGGCCGTGGCTCCAAGCGGCTGATTCAGGCGAAGTCACAGGGTGTACCGGAGTCCTGACCTTCTCCTCTGAGACAAAACACACACAGAGGGCCTGGCTCCACAGGATGGAGACGCTAGCGTGGAAACAATAACATGGTCTCGGGATCGACGCAAGAGATGAGGCTCTTTTTTCCAGCCTCACCTCTGGCATAGTCCGGCGTCTTTGGGCAGGAGGAGGCCATCGTCCTGACTGATCACACTTTGATGTTCTTCGTTAAATGGTGTTGTTTTCTTGAGATAATATTGCTATGGACTGGACTTTTTAAATAAAGCTGGAATAATCAATTGTTTCCCTTTTGAGGAACTTCTTTTTTGGCCATATTGCCAATGACCTTCACTGTGACTAGGTATGACTAGGTATGACAGCTAAGGCAAATTAAGATTTTAACATAAATTTTGATATCGATTCCTAGTTTTTATCAATAGAGAACCACAGTGTAGGCTACATTCAGACCCTTTATCTAGGGTGAATAGTGAAGAGTGACGTCTTAATGTAAGAAGTTCATTGATGGATGGACATTTCCTCGACCACAATGAGTCCTTCATTTTTCCTAGTAAATCTAATTGAGAGCTCAGAATTGTGACCTGTGAGCATTTGCAGAGGCCCTGACCCCTGTGTTTGGAACCAGTGGTGTCTGGTTGCTGGTGGGAACAGTTTTCCTGACTCTCAGACCACTGACTCTTAGACCAGTGGACACCATCCACTGACTCTTAGACACCGAGAATGGGAGATGAAATTAGCCAGAAACATTGAGAGAGAACTTAGATTTCAGGTTTTCCACGTTCTAAACTGTGCTTTCCTTCACTGCTTCGGTGCGGATTACTTTCTCAGTGTCCACGCAGCTACCCAGAAAAACAGCCCCACTGCAGCTATCACACTGTAAATGTGATTATTGGCTTTATGTGTTGAATTGAACACTTCTGCCTTATCTTGTTTTAATAGCTTTTTAAACACTTTATAGTTGATGGATTGGGGTGTGGGGGTTGGGG
Source organism: Karalla daura (assembly GCA_029224185.1). NCBI lineage: Eukaryota > Metazoa > Chordata > Actinopteri > Chaetodontiformes > Leiognathidae > Karalla > Karalla daura. The sequence continues at coordinate 19,318,954 of CM055197.1, forward strand.
TCGGTGGGGCCTTATCTGACTACTAGCTTTTTCCTTTAAATAAAAAGTAAAAGCAGGCAACAGTAACAGCTCCCTGAAGTCTCTGTCATCCTGTTGTGACTCCACTTCTCATGAATTACAGGATCATGAGTCAGCTCCAGACTTTAATGGAATGTAAAATATCCCATTCCAGTTCCTGGTACTCTGGTTCTGTTTTATGATATGGAAACACAACAAACTTTTTGGTTATTTGGAACCAAAGATGAAAGCATTCTGCTTTGGGACTTGGAGCACAAGGGCAATGGGGATAGTACGTAGTGTAGTATGTAAAAGTATTGTCCCTCTATCCATGATTTTACCAGCTTTACACCTTTACAGGGCCTATCTACAGTGTAGGCAGGGAACGCACCCCAGACCGGTCACCCCTCCATCACAGGTCACACACACAGGTACGCACCAATCACTGTTACACTCATACGTGGGAGCAAGTTAGAGTCTCCAGTCGACCTAAACATCCTGTGGAAGGGGCACCAGTAGAGAACCCATACAGATACAGGGAAAACACTCCAACTCCACAGAGGAAGGGCCTCGGTCTGACTGGGATTTGAACCGGGGACCTTTTTGTTGTGGAGCAACAGCATCACATCTTTGGAAGAGCCTGATGTTGGTGAAGGGAGCACTTTATCTCACTTTATCTGCTTCAATCGCACATCCAGTTTGACCGTCTGGTTTAACAACCTGTTAAACGTGCAAATTCATTTCGGAATAATTACGCGCGGCCAGAATTTGCTCTTCTAATCCCGCTTAATCCTACCCTATTGCACAGCATGCATGTGTGCTCAGCCTCAGTTTGCCTCAGGAAGTCTTTGTTTGGATTTCATTTACACAGAATGGCAGTATGACCCCTGAGTGTCGCCTCAAAAAAAAAAATCTCTCCAGCCAGTGTTTTAGTTTTACAGTTGCACTCACGGCTATCACGGCTCCTTCTCAAACAGGAGCCAATGATAGAAGCAGTGCATGATATAACAAAGATGTACATGAAGTTAGGTCGGTGGGTCCATGTCAGGCTGATTTGACATTGTGACACTGATAAACAGCCATAAACATAAATAATAACTCATAACAGCAGATAGATGTGCCTCCGTCTCTCTAGACCACAGGACCACAAACATCTTGATAACTTTAAGAGGAATTGGATAGGTTTGAGGTTTAATTCCAATGTAGACTCCAAATGCCCCTTTGCTGTGAATGTGAGAGTGAATGGTGTGTGTGTGTGTGTGCTGGTCAAGGTGTGTTCCCTGCCTTTCTCTATGTGCTTTTGGATAGAATAGAGTAGAACAAGTGTGAATGAGGACTGGTGTAACAGCCTCCACATCCAATCCTAATTTACTCATTTAAACACACAAATGCCCCCCCCCCCCCCCCCCCCCCCCCCCCCCCCCCCACCCACACACACACACACACACACACACAGACACACACATTTGGTCTGAGCAGGTAGGAGAGCTGGGCGTTCCGTTGTGGGCGAGCCAGGGGAAACAAGGACGGTACGCGTCCAAAATGACAAAGGTTGCTTTTACACCTGTCACGGCTCGTTTAATCATCTACCACTTCAAACAGGAGAGGCTGTGGCGGCTCTGACGGCCTCCCAGCAGCCTTTGCTCCAGCAGCCTCTGGACGGGCTGCCATTCAGTGGGAGACGAGGAGAAAACAGAGCGCACACAGGTATAAAACTCAACTGTGTCTTCCCATAAAACCAGAGCAAATAGTCAACATTTTAGAGGGAGCAGAGGGAGGTCAGGAGGAGGAAGAAAAATACTGGAAATTTATTATGAGTTACCTTGTAAATTTATCAAGGTACCATGATGTGAAGTGACTCATTTCCAGGAAAAAGATGTGCTGATCACTTTTTTTTTCCAGGGCTTTATCCTTTCTCTCTTGTCTGGGATGCAAGGACAGAAACAAAAACCTGTAGCCACAAACTGAGTCCTTTTAGCTCACAGCAAGGATTGTAGATTTACAAATGCAGATGATAATGTAAAAAGAAGTTAGTAACTTGTTCTAGATAGAATTGTACTTCATAGCCGTACCCATGTATTTTTATTCAGTTGTAATGTTTCACTCTGTCTTTTATGATTACTTTAATAGTGATGCCTTAAAACCCGATATCCAATATAATATTTAATACATTGTTAACCTATATAGTTTTCTTGCCAAAAAAATAATTGTTTTGTTTTTTTAAGATGAAACAAACTGAAAATTTAATTTCAGTCCACATCTGTGTAAATTAGGAAGCGACTCTGTCTCTGAATTTCTGCGATATTATCAACCGACTACGCCACTGTTAACGTCTTAATTACCTTAGAGCGCCTCAACTTAATTTTAACCTTTATTTTGAAAGCAACAGAAACAGGGAAAAAAACGAATCAGAGTTGATTGGGGGCCAATTACAAGACCCGAGACCGAGATTCAAAGGTAAACGCGTCAAATTAACACAGTGGTGATTGATGGGATGAATGGAGTCTGCCTGCTGCTTGCTTTACAGTTTACACACGGGCACAGTCATCGGCCATTAATCATAATGGAGACATTCTTGTGTACAGGGCGTCTCTCACTGCCTTTTATTACACAAGGACCGATCACAAGTGTGTGGAGAGGGATCACGCACGCACACACACACACACACACACACACACACACACACACACACACACACACACACACAGCTCGCCGTGGTTGAAACAGTTCGTTGGTAGAGAGAGCAGATCGTTTTGGCCCGAGAGCTGCTCTCTGCGTGGCCTCAGTGTTTCTGCTATGGCGGATGCCATCTCTCCGTTATCTGGTGCGCATGGCAGCAGTATTGGCCCATCGCGGGGAGAGCTGGAGTGCTGGGAGATAATCATTATCAAGTCAAGGTACATAAGGCTGTGACACCTGAAGAGGGTCGGCCATTAGAGGCAGCGCGCGTCCTGAGAGAGACACACACCATCCAGATAAAGGCCAGGCCACGGTGCCCTGTTCAGAGACTGGATCAATACAGCTAAAGACGGATACCCCGAATTATGAATCCTCGCATTATCACCATTATTATTATTATGATTGTTATAATGTATATTATTATTATTATTATTATTATTATTATTGTCATGAATATTATTATTTTTATTTGCTATTATCATTATTATTGTTTTTGCTGCTTTATTATATTTACTTTTACTACTCATTTAATATTATTATTAATGTAATAATTAATAATAATAATCATAATCATAATATTGTAGCCACGTTTATATCATTATTATTGTAGCTAAATTATTTACTAGTACTACAGGAAATGGTTGCATTAGCAAACGACTAAAAATTGCAATTCTGTTTTCGTTGTTGTTTATTTAAAGTTTGCTCTAACGAAAGCATTAATAACATTTTACTTTTCATTTAGACTTTTGTCACGTCATTTTTTATCATTAGCATTATCATTCCTCTTTGTATTTTGTTTTTTATTATTGCCGTTATTTTGTTATTATTTTTTGTGTTGTTACTGCTGCCATCATTATTAATATTAATAATATTATTATTATTAGTAGTAGTAGTAGTAGTAGTAGTAGTAGTAGGCCTTTCGTTTTTATTATTATTGTGGTGTTAGTGTTGGTTATTACAAGAGGCGTCTGCAGTGGCCTGTATGGCCTGTTCGGCCCGGCTGAGAGGTGTACTGCCGCATTAGCACTGGTGCAAAGTGAGGCCTGTGATCGCAGTAATTAGATTGCGGCAGGCTGTGGTATTGCGGTGTTTGACCGGCCCGGGATAACTGCGGAGACAGGGCGGCGTCCTGTCAGAGCAGGCGCACAGTGCCATCACTGCCAAAACACCTCATCCATCAGGGCTGAGGCCCCGCAGCCTGGTGGCCGGGGTCCGGGGGGGGGGGGGCAAGGGGAGAAAAACAAGGGCGTTATTTAGGGTTTTGGCGCATGCGGAGGCGCCTCCCTGGCCGCGGACCCCATGGCCAGACGCGCTGGGATGGGAGACAGTAGCGCTGCTTTGGTTCCTCCCTCTGATAAAAACTCAAATCTCCACAAAAAAAGGGGAAAAAAAATCCAGTGCGCATCCCCGCGGCCGCCAGGTGCAGGCCCACGTCCGGGCAGAGATAATTCTCAGTTTGGACTGATTTATCTTCACATGCGCCAGGCAGGCTCAGCCCACACGTTTGGCCGCTCCACGTCTGTAACAAATGGCTGTACGATTATTGTAGTGCAGGGGGAAAAAAATGAACAAAACAAAAAAAACCGGGTTAGACTTAGGCAATAGTAGCAGGGATGTCATGGAAATGCTACAAGTGATACTGCTATCTATTTATTGTTATTATTTGCATTATTTATTCACTGTCTGTAGGTTTAAGGGAGTGCTATTTATTAGTACAGTGAGTCGGGCCTGTAGCGACAGTAAACTGTAATTGGCGAAATAGTTTGATAAATGAGCCTCTCCTCGGTGAGTGCAGCGGATCTGTGCAGCTCTCTGCTCAGGCTGCAGTGGGAGGAGCTGCCCACTGGTACTCCAGCACTCGGGTATAATATTTGCAGTCATCTGGATGTCTCAATAACAGAGAATAGAAATATAGAATAAATGCACAGGTGAAGGAGCGCTCATCTCTCCATGCAGCATCCAGCATCCCCTGAAGTAGCAGTATCAGTCATATTGTTATGGTATCAGATATAATAGTGGAAGTTACAAAGTCAACTGTAGTGTCGGTAATAACCTCTGGAGATGACACACACACACGCGCCTGTGGCCACTGGCTGGAGGCGAGTGTGAGCTCGCTGCGTCCAGGTGAAAGGTGAAGGCCGGGGTGATTGGATTGACACCTGGGCACGTTTGATCAGCGCGCTCCGAGCCCCAATCACGATGTTTATTGCGGCTGAGCGAATCATCGCGGCTCGCAGAGCGGCTCCAGCACGCGGGGCTGCCGCTGGCGCACATCAGAGCCGGCTGGGAAGCGTCTGCCTTAAATAAACCGCTCTCATTAAGGGAGGGCATCTATCGATCGGCCTGATTATAGAGAATAAACAAAAAGGAGGGCGTTCAATCAGGAGGGGAGCTCGAGGCACATCTGAAGGGAGGGGGGGGGGGGGAGGGGGCGGAAATGAAATTAAAATACACTGCGCGAAATGTGCTCAAGGAGCTCTGCAAAGTGATCGACATGTGACAAATGTGATCGCTCAGGGGAATGTATGCATCCAAAGCGGCGGTAAAGCACCCGATCTCGAGTGGTCCTCAATCATCCAAAAGTGAAAGTACCAGGCTCCTGCAACTGGTATATTGCTATATTACTGTGCCATAGGTTTACTGATAATTCTGCATTCACGTGGCTCCTGGAGCTGGAGTTAATTCTCGGTTCATTTCATAACATTAAACAGTTCGATAGAAATTTTTTTGAAGAGTGATTTTTTATTTTATTTTATTTTTCATAGCACGAATTCCACCTTGTATTTAATGCAGTGCGGAGTAGAATATAACAAAGCTTTCTAGCAAAATAAAGAAATCACAATCGATCATTCAAAAGAGGAACTTGACTGGATGTGGACAATATTGACCACTAGATATAGAAGATACCTTATTATTATTTGGAATGCCAGTTAACACTTTACATTGTCCACACCCAGTCTACATTTTCCTTACAACCTATGCCCAGCAACTATGACAGTGTTCTGAATAAATGTCAGAGCAAGCATAGGCACTGTAACTCCAGAAAATAAAACAGACATACATTTGTTATTTTGATGTTAAAAAAAAGAAGACGGTAGGAAGGTAGGGGTTTGACAGATACTGGTTATTGATCAGAAATCGGACAGTGGAGCTCAGTCTCTGTCCAAACACAGTTGTAACAAGATCAGGGATCGCATTCAATTGCGATTGTAATCGTTTGTGACTCTTCTCCTTTTACTTCAATTTCGATTTCAGCTTCCTTCTTTCTCGTCATCCAAAGCACTGAAATGAAGTAACGTCTGATCGACGTATTATAGAGTTTCAAAGGTGATCAAACCTCTGTGTCTCTCGGTGCCCCCCCTTCCTCCTTACCCCCCCACCCCTCTCTGATTGACAGACGGCCAGCTCCGAGGCTGGCACCCCCACCGCGTCTCCCTCCCTCTCGGCTCCTGATTGGCCGGGCCGAGTGCGGCCGCTGGGCCGGAGGCTCCTCCTCTCATAAACCCAGTCCCAGTCCGCGGCGTCGTTTTCCTCCCAGTACTTCCAGGACAAGCTGCGGATCACTTGCCGGGGGAAAAAAACAACAACTTTATTTCATTCCTCTGTGCGTCCTATGGCACACCACTAGCAGGTACGTTTCTGAGACTTCGGTCTCCCAACTCCGCTCCTCTTTTCTCCTCTTCTCTCGTTCCTCTCAACACAGCTGGACTTCACATCTGTCCCCGAGCGAGGCGTTCATAGCGGGGCTTTAATTCTGGTATCGCTTACCGCCTGCCTCTCTCTCTCTCTCTCTCTCTCTCTCTCCCTCTCTCTCTCTCCTCTCTTATCTGTTTTGGGTCTTATCAAACGGTTATCTCTTTTGCTGTGACATATTGCGTTTTGTTTCCTATCTCTTATGGGTGTGTGTGTGTGTGCGGAGTAGTAAGGGGGAGGATAGAGATTTGACATGGACGGACCCAGACAGTGGCTCTTAAAGAGCGGCTGATGGGGAGTGTAGGGCAGTTAGCGAGTTCGTGTGCTGCCGGAGACAGTTTCGCAGTTTTTTTGGGGGGGGAATACCCGTTTAAAGATGACACCCAGGTGGAGTTCTTCCCTCCTATAGAAACCAAGACTTTCGCTCCAGATGTTTTTTTTGTTGTTGTTGTTGTCGTCGATGTCGTTGGACTAATTCTGCATAAATGAGCCATCGAGCGATCTCCATCTCCAAGAAACCCTACGAGACCCTCCCGAGGTCCTTACCTTAACCCAATCCTCTCATTCCTCCTTTTACTGCTTTTTCCTCTTGACCAGTACTTCTGCGCTAGTTAGTGCCCTACTCCTCTCCAGTCTGACGGATGAGGCGCAGTATTTATTCCTACACTACGGGCTCTTTTTATCATGTATTGCTTGCACGGACAGGTCGGTGTGAAAGCGTCTTTTTTTGACGCAGGTCTGCGGCTGCACCTGCACCCCCACCGGCTTTTATCTTTTAGGAGACATGATACATGAAGTTCCAACTATTTTAGCCCTAATTACCAAGCCAAGGGTCTGTATGAGAGGTGCTCCATCCTATTCCCTTGCTGTAAAGAACTTCAATGTGCTCTTGTTATTATCATTATTATTAATATTATCATTGGTACAACTGTCATTAGCAGCAGACTAATTAATCGGCCTCAGAGCCTTCTCTTCCTGCTATCTCCTCTTAGCTACAGTGCTCTAGCTGGGCACTTGCTCAGCACTTGCCCTCCACACTGTGTTCCCATATAGTCTGGAGACCGGACAGCACCTGAGCATTACAGCATCCCCACACTGAGGGCTCGTTGTGTGGATTTTAAGGACATGATTCAAAATGGAGAGCTGATTTTCTCCTACCTCGTCTGTCCGTTTATTCCAGGGTATGAGTAGCTCCCTTAACCCCACGCGCTGCGAAGTCTTTAGAGAGAATTGCTCACATTCAGTTGAAATGATAATCAGTCAAATTCAGCGTCGTGTGAAGTGCTAGTTCATGACAACGTTATCTTAATATCGAAGCTCTTTAGAGCCGGGTTATACCAAGTGATAAAAGCTGAAGTAATTGAACTTCAATGGAAGATTTTATTATTCAAGGGTGACCTGGATTACTGAGAGCCTTCACACGCATATATTAGTCATTGCAGGAATCACACAGTAGACGACACTTTTTTTTTTTTTTTTTACACATTTAGACATTAAGAGACGCAAATAGGCAAATTTAACGACCGAAGATGCATTTTAAGGATTTTTTTTACCTCGAACAAAACCTTTTCTGTTTGTTTGCTTTTTCTAAGTACTTTTATTGCCCTCTCACGGTGTATGGAAAGTCTGAGATTGACGCGAGGAGGCTTCAACAGGAGATCCAGAGGCTTCAGGCGCGGTTCTAACTTGTGCATGCTTTCTGCCCCCCTCCCCTCCCAGGGTAGGTAACTCCCTGAACACCTTACTTGCCCCCTCACGGTGTATGGAAAGTGCTCCTGGATGGACCTGGGCGACCACAGCTGGTCCATGGTGAAGCGAGAAGCGCCCAGCAGCCCAGGGTCTCCTCCGGCGGAGCAGAGCTACCTGCCCGGGGACAGGGGCAGGGACGGGCCGGCCTCGGACCCCCTGAGGACCCCTCCGGGGGACCTGGACCCCCTGGGGCCCCGCAGATCCCTACACTCCTACGTTCACTTCGGACACCACGGCGGCAGCGGCGGTCTGGCCGAGGAGCTGCCGCTCTTTACGGACTTGGACCAGGGCAGCAAGCTGCAGGTGCACAAGGCCGCAGGGCTGCTGGTGGACCCCGGGGACATGTACCAGACCCTGGCCCTGGCGGCGGCGCAGAGCCAGTCTGGATATGAGACCTCGTCCGGGGGCTACATGCACTCCAACCCCAACTCCCCGGTGTACGTGCCCAGCTCCAGGGTGGGCTCCATGATCCCCAGCCTGTCCTACCCGCAGCCCGTGTCCAGCCACTCCGTGTGGCCCCAGTCCGCCCCGGAGAGTCCGTCATACAGCACCGGCGCGTCCAGCCGCTTCCACTACCCGCCCAGCCCGCCCGTTAACAGCGGGGCCCCGCGAGAGAGCCCCGGCTACGGCAACAGCAACCAGTACGGCCTGTCCCGGCCCCTGAGCGGGACCTACCCCAGCCCCTACACCTCCTACGTGGCCCCGCAGCTGTCCCAGCTGTCCTCGCCCTGGACCGGGGGACACTTCGACAACACCATGCTGCACAGCCTGCAGAGCCGGGGGACCCCGCTCATCCGGGGGCCCAACGGAGGTGAGACGCGCAGCAAACACACGCAAAGCGAGACAGGGCACGGCGTTCATTCTTCTCCTTAAAATGCTCAACCGTCCCCTAAACTCAAAGCTTTCAACCAACACGAGGTCTTGTTTTAGTTTGTCATAAATTGTGTCAGGTGACAGGGGTCCAGAAGTTATTTTTGTTACTTACTGCATATTGTATTTATTTTATGAAGTGATTAATAGAGCAAACAGTGAAGCTATGAGGCCGTGGCGCACCCAGTGCCTGGAACTAAAATTTAACCAAGTTATTAATTTGTAATTCAAATTCAATATTTCCCGTATGAATCTGTTTTCTAACTCTTAATTAGATATATCTTTTTTGTTGTTTTTAGTGTCTTATTGTGGTGTCTCTCTATGGTCTCTCAGGGGAGAGCAATAAATAGATAAATAAATTAGATAGATAAATAAATAAACAAACAAATATATAAATAAATAGAATTAGAAAATCATGCTTGACATATCGCCACAATGATTTTTTTTCGTGTTCACGTGTCCCCTAAAATTAACTACCAAGCCACATGTTTTAGTTCATGAATTAGTTAAGTTTTAATGCTAGAGACAGTGCTGGGACCAAGACCAAAATATATTCCAAGAAGGATTTCTGCAAGAGGGATTGTATTTCCTGTATGAATCCTCACAAAGTGCACACTGGGCCAGTGTTTAGTGTCTCATTCTGAGGAAATTAGCGACGTCCAGGCCTGGTGATACTGCCGTGGCTGCGGTCTCGTTACGCAGCTTCTCTAACATCAACAAGGAGATTAGAAATAATGAGCCGCCATGAATTGTGCTTCGCATAACAGCATTTTTTATTTTCCATGACCAAAGCCCTGGCTGGACTCTCTTTAGTGCGAGAGGCCGTGCAACTTCACAAGTGCAGGCAAGAAAAATAGAGGCTGTCCGGAAAAAAAATACCTTCGAAAGTCAGCGGGGACAATTGTGCATTTTTCCAGTAAAAAAAACAAACGTGTGTCAGAGCTTGCAGCTGATCCGAGTCTTTCTTCATTCCCAGTTTCAGATATTCTGGACGACATGGGGGAGAGCAGGGAGTGCGTCAACTGCGGCTCCATCTCCACGCCGCTGTGGAGGCGCGACGGCACCGGACACTTTCTGTGCAACGCCTGCGGCCTGTACAGCAAGATGAACGGCCTGAGCCGGCCATTAATTAAACCTCAGAAACGCACGGTGAGCAGGAGACACCATTTCCTGACCTGACTGTCTCACACAATGGCTGGGGGTCACCCCTCGGAGTCCAGAAGCAGCAGCAACAGGCATTTAAGGGACAAGGAGTGCTCCAGAAATGTTCTAAAATAGCGTTTTCGCTGCAGCGTTGCATGATTTCTATAGTCCCTACACTACGACATGCGTTTTATATGTTATTATTATTATCATTGAACATTTTAGGATTTAAGCGTTTTTATTATGAGAAATCCACTCCATTTTAAAACATTTCTGCCGGTGCCAGATCATAACAATGTTTTTCCGGGAGCTTTTCTGCACCAAACTAAAATAACAACTCTGTTGGTTCATATCAAGTGGTTTAGAATAATATTTTACGGGAAGAACCCGAAGTTTGGAGGATTTCGGCGCATTAAATTCGCATTAAAGTCCCTAAATGTGCCTTTAATGCGAATTGGAAGCTCTGATTTGATTTGATTGGATTAGGAGAGACAAAGGCCTCCGTGTTTGTCCACCTAATTAATCGGGCACTTCATCTGTCATTCAAGCCGCTGTCTCTGTTTGGTAATTTCATCTCAGCGGGGTAGGGGCACGGAGGGCAGGCCCTTTCCTGGTGCCATTACGCGCATTACGCACGGGTTTTAGAGGGAAACCCGCGCCTGTCCTGGAAATTAACATCCTGTACCGAGTGAATGTAAATGCAGGGTAAATGCAGATCATAATAGAGGCAGTATTATTGTTAGGAAATTGGGTGTGAATGGCCGAATATAATTGAATTAGCTGGAGTTTGGCTTTGGCTGGGAAAACATTTGCTGTAACCTTTGATGACAGACGAGACTTTTAAAAATCAGATTTCTCTGGTTGCTGGAAAAGCCGCGCTTTCACACGCATTAATCGCTGCGTTTCTATGTCTCCAGTCGACGTCCAGGAGGATTGGCCTGTCCTGCGCGAACTGTCAAACCAGCACCACCACCCTGTGGCGCAGGAACGCGGAGGGAGAGCCTGTGTGCAACGCATGCGGCCTCTACACAAAGCTACATGGGGTGAGTTTCACTTTTCACTTTTATTTTTCTTAAATGATAAAAAAAAATCTTAACCAGTGTACAATTATCAAACCAACGGCCCCGCAATAAAAAAAAAGTAGACTCTAAATTGGCCCTAGGTGCGAGTGTGGGTGGTGTGTGTGCTGTGTCCATGATGTGTTCCCCGCCCATGTGTGCTTTATATAGATGGACAATGTAAGTCCAAAGATGGCAGCGGTTGCATGGATAGGCTAAGACCTGGAGGTAGGCACTGGTCCCTGATGGATGGATAAAATATGGTCTGAATCCTGCAGGTACCTCGGCCACTCGCCATGAAGAAAGAGGGGATCCAGACCAGAAAAAGGAAACCAAAGACCTTGAATAAATCAAAAGGATCGTCCGGTGAGAATAGTCTTTCATACCTCATATGAAAGCATTTTGCTTTTAGAAACATTTGTAATGTTTTCTTCGCAGAATATATTCCAAACAATTTCATTTATGGATTTCTCCCCCCCTCTTTTAGGAAATAACAACTCAGTTTCAATGACTCCCACATCCACATCTTCATCCAATTCTGAAGACTGTTCAAAAACCAGCTCTCCTTCTGGACAGGTGTCAGGGGTAAGACCTCTTCAAATCCACCTTTTGAAATGACTCAAAGTGACGTCTGCCTCATCAGGATCTAAAGTATCAAATATATAAAAGAAAAACATTCCCTCAAGGGCTCTTCTTAATCGATCACGTGATTTGGCTGATATTAAAAGCTGCATTTTGTCCTCAAGGCGGGACATAACGTGTAAACAAATCACTTCGTTAGCAGGTGCTCTTAAGAGATCACATGCAGGCTGACTGGACTCTGTGGTTAGGCCTGCAGCTGTCAATGTGTCATGTTACAGTAAAAAAGCTTGTGGGATTTTTTTTTTCCCAAGGGTCTAATAATGCAAGTGTCCTCTTCCCGGTCGAAAATTCAAACATGACTCACTCTCTAAATAATCTGAAATGCTGTATGTGACGGAAAGGCAGTTTGACTAAAAATGGCTATTTTCTCTGTGTCGCAGGTCAGCTCGTCCATGCTGTCTAGCTCTGGGGAGGGGACGGGCTCCGGCTCGGTGGTGAAGTACCCCGGACAGGACGGCCTGTACACCAGCGTGGGCCTGACCCAGTCGTCAGACGTGGCTTCGGTCCGGGGTGAACCCTGGTGCCCCGTGGCCTTGGCCTGAACACACACAGCTAAAAGCCTTTTTGGAGGACACAATCTGCCTGGATGCTCTGCTGTGTGGAAGTATTCGGAGGGAGGGGAGGAGGAGGAGGGGGGGGGGGGGGGGCCTCTGTTTCCCTCCCTTCTCAGGACTCTTGGACAGAGGGAGGAGGGTGAGGCGACCTCCAGGCCACACTGCGGGCTTGTGCCAAGCGCGGAATAGCTGGGATCTAGATTGGTGTGGGGAGCCGAGAAGAAGCCAAAGACAGGGAATCTCCAGGCTAGACATCTCTGGATCAGTTTCTGGACCAGAACCAGGTCATGCTGCTTAGAGATGAAGCCACCGTGTACATACTGGACCACCGCCCCCCCCCCCTCCATCCAGAGGCAACGCCATTGATTTGGATACCACTGCTTCCATAAAGCGCTGTATTCTCGTAAGGACATTTAGATTTTTTTTTTTTTTTTGGTTTGTTTTTGTTTTCTCTTTTCCACAACTGGAATCACGCCACAAGTGCCAAGACAACTTTTTTTGAATCAAAAAAAAAAAAAGAAGAAATATTTATGAATCCTCCATTGTTGAAAACATGGCTATGATTGTTAATAAAGATATCACTAGAGAGTAGAAGTTAAACCATTCTGATGTCTTCTTTTCCGAAATTGTTTGTTTCTTTTGTTTTGTTTTGTTTTTGCGCTGGCTGTTTTTGTAGTACAGTAGTAGTGTCGAATCTGCACATGTTTTCCACTGAGAGCTCTTACTGTATTTGACTGAAACTAGCTTGGTTTAAACAGGGTATGTCGTCGTCTAGCGTTTTTTGTTTTTTTTCTATCTCTAATTATCTACTGGAAAGGAAATAATCGACTCCTTCAGACTAATTTTTTTTCTAAAAAAAAAAAAAAAAAAATTGACTTATCGACGTTGTCGCCTGGCCAGCATCGAGGTACTATGTTGTCGAAGCGGAGCTGCAGAGAGCCCTCCCGCGTTCGGAGGCCTGCTTGAACAAAGAGCACACCTAGGATAGACGAGGACCCACTGACCTTCTATGTTACAGGACATGAACACTGCAGATGATGACTGTTGGCTGCACTACCTGACTAACTATAAAACTGTGTACCTTTCACAATGCGAGCATGTGCTGTTGCATCATTTTGTTTTATATATATCTATATATATCTATGTATATAGATATATATAGATATACCAGAATTAGACCAGAGCAGAGAGCGAAGGTCACCTCCGGGCTAATTCATTCACTCTAATGATTCACTCTGAGTCGTCCCACGTCGAGGCGTGTCACTGTAGGCGCTGTAGGTCGGGGGGTGGGGGGTGGGGTGGGGAAGGCAACAAAAGAGGCAGAGAACTCACAACCGGTGGCGTAGTGTGTCGGCGGATCGGTGTGTGTGTGTATACCGTCCACCAAGATACCATAATGCCATTTAAAACTCGAAAACAAAAATGGCCGCATGGATTTCATGCTCAGTCAGGATCTGATGCCCGATTTCTCACTCTGCTTTGTCTTCCGGCAGTGGTGCAGGTGGAGTCTTTCAAAACAAAGGCCCCCCTTGGCCACACAGCAGTCGCGTAGTAATTTAAACCCGAGGGCCACTGATGAGCTACATGTGCCGCAGAGAGTTTTAGTTTCCCATTTTTTGTTTTGATTTCTTTCTTTCATCACTAAAACCCTATGTCGTTCATCCTCCCGGACTTTCTTATTTATTTGTGAGACATCTTGTTCATTTTAGCATCTTTCTCTCTGTTGTTGCTTCATTTTTTAAGAAATTATTTTTATTTAAAATCCAGCCCAATAAATTGTTCATGGCGATGTGCAAATGAATTTAGAGTTAGCCTCTGTTTTAAAAGTGGAGAACCGGTGTGTCGCAAGTCGGCGGAGGGAACCAGGCTCTTGCATAATATCAATGTTGCTCATGCTTCTGCGTGAGGCAATCACAGCCGAGCTTTGACTCCCCGTTTCTCCCAGGGTGGAATAAAAATGAATGGTTTCGTGATTGGAAGAAGAGGGGGGGGGGGGGGCATGATTCAAAGCAAGAATTTTCCTAGAAAAAAAAAGAGAAAGAAAAAAAAAGAAGGAAAAAAAAAATCACATTTCATACCGAACAATTTCAAAATGTGCACCCTGGACGCTCTTGCTTACATTTCGTTGAGGCGAGCATTTATCCTTGCAGGACAGCTTTTTTACATCAGAGTTTTTTCTCCTTCTCCACCAGGCCTCCCGAAAGGCTCGGAGCACAATCCACTTTCCTGTGTCCTCTTGAACCAGCAGCTCAAAGTACCTGTCACAATGTTTACTGTACTTAAGCGAATATGGCCTGTGAGTAATACCACATGAAAAGATTTTAGAGATGGTGAAGATTTATGTCCGAGCTTAGTGTTATCTGTCTGCTCTTTGACATATTGATTTAGCTGGGTTTATTGAGTGTGGAGGAATGCGCTACGCTACACAATGGCCACATCCACAGGCCTCATTTTTCCTTCTCTTGCAAAAGATCAAACTTTTGACGTTTTTTTAGAAAAAAAAAAACAAAAACCAACAATGCAGATGCTGCCACTTGTTCCCTTTGTTCTTTCGGATCACCCGTGTTGAATTTTGGCTTTAAACGTCAACGTCTGGCTCGTGTTCTCTCACTGTTTGCACTCCGAGACCACCGGGCGTTGATTCCCCAAGCTTCCACGCGCAGAGATTACAAAAGCCACCTCTAGATATGTAAATGCAAACGGGTTTTGAACTCGAAACACGAGCAAATATTTATAGCGTTCCGAATTTATGAGGTGGTCCTACCTTGGCACTGTATCCATGGTGCTGCGAGGGGGGAGGGAACATAAACACAACAGTGCAGAAATCCTCCCTCCCGCTCTCATCTGGATAGATGTGCTTCCAGCCGAGGGTCACATCAGCTAGCACGCTCACACAAAGCGATGCGAGGGGCAGGCGCACAGTTACTATCTGCACCGCAATGGTAAAGATGATGCTTGTCACAGAGTGTTGGAGGCTCTTGGTGGGAACGCCAGAAGAGTGATCAAAAGCGGAGGGAAAAAGGGGGGGTGGGGGGGGTGGAGTTGGGGTGCATGTCTGAGATAAATGTGCAGAGACAAAGAGGCAGAATGCAGAGATCTGGATGGCCGCGCAGGGTTGAAAGTCCTCCAGAGTAAACAGTGCAGCGGCAGCTTCATCAGCAGTCGACCCCCCCCCTCCCTCATCCCCCAAGCCCCTACCCCCCAACCCCCTACCCCTCCCTCCAGAGATGCCCGTTGATCTTTCCATGCTGCCTTTCAAAGGAGAGCACTGCTGGCCCTGCCTCCGGAAGAGATGGGATCTCTGACTCAGCCCTTTTGGGTTTCCTCGACAGACACGGTGGTACTTTTTTTTTCAGGAAAAGAAAACGCTTAAAAACATGGTCATTTTGCTGTGTTCTGTTCTTTTCACATTTGTGTTATCCCAGAATGAGACTCTGTGAACTACCTGTTGCCCCAGATTATGAATCTTTCATTTCTTCACCTTACAATAGCTTGGCTGAGTAACTTGACGTGTGGCCCTTCACCCTCTCGGTTAGCAAACATGTCAACAACTGTACAGCAAATAATAAAGGCGCCTGCACCGCCACTCAGTCTCACTTGCAGGAAACTTGTGGCACAAAAGGGGGAGGTTCAGAAGAAAATGACAAGCGATGACAAGTAATGAGGAGACACACCTCTACCTCTGCTAGTTAAAAGCAGTGACACGTTTGGCTCCACGCAGGGAATACATCACCCGGCTATGTATAGACAGTGTTACTTATTACAGAAACAGTGGGAGTGTGTTCAGGGAAGGTCGGGTGTCGGATTGAATGACACTTCTGGTGGAAAAAGAGTGAAAATCAGTGGGTGGGACACGGTGAGTGCATGGGGCGAGGAATGCTCTGAAGTTAACAGGAATGGGAGGAGACGTAAGCAAGGGCTAGGACGGGGAGGAAAAAGACAGCGGGTCAGCAGAGCTTTGTTGGGAAAGGAGAAGAGGAAACGTTCAACTGTAATGTATGGTCCTTTCACCTGAGGGTGAATCACAAGTCTGAGTCATGACGTGGGAACAATGAGTCAAGCATAAAAACTACCGCGCGTCTCTGCCAGCAATTTCTTTTTGTTCGACCTTCGGTTCTCCGTCAAAATGTGAGAACCGTGAAGATAACATTCAAATCCTCGCCAAGGGTCCGATTATGGATTTGCATAAGATTCAACTGTCTGAAGTAAGGCATGTGCAATGTAAATTTGCCAACTGTGTAGCTTTTTCTCTGCCGCAGCGTCCTCCCACGTCCGAAAGCCATGTGCTGGTGTCAGCCTCGCATATTCTGCAATGCACCAAGCCCCGCATGAACTTCACCGCCCGCCCCGTTCACTTGAAACACTTGGTTTCAAACTGAATCATGTCTTTGCACCTAATCCGTTGACTCTGGGCGCTTTTCCCGCCTCAGTCTGTCAAACGGACTTTACCGAGACTCAAAGGCATTAGTCCCGAATGGCAGTGCTCACAGACTCGGGTCACCGCTTTATCTATGAATCACGGTCTCGACTTGACTGTGATCCTCGTCCAGGCTCCCGGCTGCAAAGCCCCACTTCGAAAGCCAGCGTCTGCGCCTCCGCGGACGAAAATTTCGGCGGCCCGCTCCGCCCTCATCCCTCGTCGAGCAAATCGAGACGAATATTTTTAGCGCCTGTTGCTGCAGGCACGGTAAATACAGCTCGACTCTGATATGCAAACATTCAGGACAAATGAAACCATGTCGGGATTAAATGCCAGGCCTGCCAGTGGTCACCTTTTCTGTTTGTTCAGTCTGTTGTTTCTTCTGAATGTGCAGGCTGCTGGGAACTTTCTGCTTGAACACTGAGCACACAAAAAACACCAGGTCATCGAAAGGGAGGGAGGGATGCCCGTTCTTTTTTGTTGTTGTTGCTTTTTAACTGCAAGGGCGGAGAGAAGAGAGATCTCTAACACATTCTGCCTTGAAGGAAACAGCAATTTCTGCATTTGTGTTTTTTTTTGGTTAAACGCTATGGGGCAGGAGGGTAGGACAGAGGGCAGAGAAAGAGAATACAGGGCTCTCTAACATAGTTTAATTTCGTAAACAATTGCTCATGCATGCATTTGTGTCGGTTAGGGTCACTTTCTAGCTAACAGTGTCACAGGGGTCTGCTGGACCTTATCCCGGCACACATAGGGAGAGGAGAGCACACAATTTGAGCAGGACATACACATACACCATTCACTGTCACACTGACACCCAGGGGCAATAGGCGCAAACATACACAGCTTTGTGTTTTTGTGAAAACTGATGCAGATATCAGAAAAATGGGCAAACTCCTAATAGACAGTCCCACGGCCTAACCCAAGAGTCAAACTCACTTCAGTCCTTCTTGCTGTAAAGCAACAGTTATGCTAACCACTCATAGACCAAATGACTTTTGTTGGATTGTCTGTGTAGTTTATGTTTCTGGAGGTGGCGCTGTCTGGGACCCAACTGGGACCATCCACTTCATTGACACTATGATGGACATGGTAATGATAGATGAGCTGCCAGACAAGTTTCCCTTTGGGGTTCAATGAAGTGATTCTTATTGACGTCAATATTTCCTGACAAGACTAACAGAAATTAGTTTGCAGTTCTTTTGATTGTAACGTCTGTTGGTTAAAAAAAAAAAGCCTGAACTGTCCGCCTCGTTGCAGTTCGAGAGGGAGAATTGGGATGACAACTGTTTTCATCGTCTGGAGAACACAAACCTCGGCACAAGTCTTCACGTCGATCCGTCCCCAAGTTGCTGTTTTGCTTCTCTGTTTATCAACGGGTGATAGGGAGTTCCCGAAAATGATTCCTATGAATTATCACCGACAAATTATTGTTGCAATTGCGACCAAAAAAAAAAGGAACAAATTTACTATAGATGGCAGAAATATGTGGTTTGAAACATGACGAATCGTGGGGATTTCAAAAGGGAAAATAATGATGTTTACAGATTATAATGCACAGACGTTCGGCATCACACCAAAAAAGGGGCTGATAGTGCGGCTGAGGGGACGTGATGCCGCTCCTGCTCTGCTCCGATCCCCTCCACGCAGTTCGGAGAACTCCCTTGCAATGGCCGAAATGGTTTCCAGCAACTATGTAAAGTATGCAACGAGCCCGGCACAATTTGACTATCAAATCTATCCCCTATTTCTCAGCGATGCAGTGCCAGTTCTGTCAGGCGACTGTTACTCTCTAATGGAAAAGCTGTTTCATTACCAAGCTCTGCGCCTGAAGGGGTCTGCTCTTTGAAAGTCCTCCACTAAATCATGCAGCCCGTGTGTTTTCTGCTCGCCTGTGATCCGAGGAGTACGCTGAGATTCTTGGGAGTTCAGTGCAAGGTTACCGCTATCTCTCCTCTCCTACTAGCCTGACAGTCAGCCTTGTGTCCAAGGCGTTTTGAATTAAAGTTCAGCGCTCTAGTGTATGGGAACCTGAGCTCGCCGCCAAATGCAATACTTCCCGGAGTATTTCTGTCAGAACCCTGGCCTTTAAAAACAAAACACAGCAAAATCACGGCAGGCCTGTTTTAATCAATTAAACATATGTCAACAAGCAATATGCTAATCACCGTTTGGACGGAGCGTGAGCAAATTCTCTCCGGGTGATGTATGGTCAGAAGTCAATCATGGCTGTGAAAGGATGAACAGACACAAAACTGGATTCACTTTCACTTTTGGGAGACAGATAAGAAGTATACAGCGCGGGTTATGTTTTAGGAATGGACGTGGATTCAGTCTTTCCTTGTTTTTGCTCCTAGTCATTGTTCTTCTGTCTGAGCAAAGTGAGTCAGAGATAGGTGACTTCCCTGCGTACATGATGTTTGACGTGTCTCGACTGTATCTGTGTTTGACTTGGAAAAATAGGTGGAGGGAACGGTGACTTCAGGCTGGTATTGGCAAGTTGGTTGAAAACACCTGGGCGTCTCGGCCCGCTGTGGTTTTAACTCATTTCCAGGTCAGCTGGGAGCTGCAAAAGTTCGGTGGGATTTTACCAAGCCCTCTTACCCACAATGCAGTGCAGCATGCCTCAGACTTTAGGATTTCGGGTCGAGGTATGCTTGTGTAAACACCATTTGGCTCGGTGAAGACTTGAAATGTAATAAATTTACATCTCGGGCCCAAGATAGCAGCGCAGCCTCGCAGTGAGGACGGGGGATGGATTGCAGGATGCAGCGGCTCCTCCAGAGATCAGCGAGGCTCCTCTCCGCCTGCTGATTGGGCGTCTCTCGGCCGAGACCTCTTACTCCCGATGACCAGATGAGCATCGAAATTCCCATCGTTTCAGACACTCATGCGCTAAGTTTGATGTTGTCGTTACAGATGTACCAACACACCGCCCGTCCCGTCCTCCGGCCTAGGCGCTCCATCATGTGAAGACATAACCTCAAGAATAAAGTTGAAAAAAAATAAATCTCAAAATGATTTTCATCTTACATGTCACAGTTGCCGTGGGTTTGAACTGGTTGTTTTGGGGATATTTTCTCATTTGTGCAAATCCATGTTGATGCTTGAAAATGAAAGTTTATGTCCTCTTACTACAATGGCACTAAGTCACTTCCTCTTCATTATCTGACCAGATTTTTCAACCAGGCACTCCAAATTACACAGTTTTCTAGGGAAACTCCAGTGAACTGTCATAGAAATGAATGTGCTTGCTGGATTATTCATGAGGGCCATGTATTCTCAAGGGGGGGTTGGCTTGCTTCAACCAGTTTTCCTCTCTCATTACCTGCTGAATTACAGAACCATCCAGAAACGGTGATTAGTTCATTTTAACTTTATTCTCTTTTGGTTCTGCAATAAAAAAAACAGTAAATAACGAAGAATCATTGTTGTTTTGGGGGTCCGAAGGGCGTGTGTTTTCATTCTGTTTTCTGTTCAAGTTCAGCTAAGGTCTTTATTGTCCCGCTGGGGGAAATCTGAGAGTGTACAGAGTGCAGATAAACAAAAACTACACACATCACAGCACAAAAGTGATAAAAGCTATAAAAAGAGGGATCCCTCACAGGATAAAGTGCAATTGGGGTAATTGAGTCGTGCATAGGTGCAAGTTAACTGTACTCCTCCATGCATACTGCACAGGGAAAGATGGAATCTGTTGCACTTTGTCCTGGGAACTCTCCCTCTCTCCGTCTGACTTGGAGTAAACATCTTACTGTGGCTGCAGTGGCTTTGCATGTGGTTTTGGTGGTCCATTCAGTCTCCCCAGCGGACACAGACCGACTTAATTGTTCAACTTTGATCTCCCCAAGCCACAAAAAATAAAGCCCGAGCTGCGCCTAACTGCAGTTATCTTTTGGAAAACTTCCTCAGTGGCGTAGACTGTTTAAAGTCTTAAATGAACCCAGTGACTGAACACAACAACAGAGCAGGCTTCCTTGTGCTCCCTTGACCAGGCAGACCCTTTGACTGAGGCGACCAATTAATTATAGACGTGACTTTAAAACTTCCTGTTTTTCCCTCCTTAATTAAGCCAATCTGCCCCGCTGCTCTGTAGAGAGGAAATAGCTCAAAATAGTTCCCAATTTCAGCACGTTCAATTATTCTGTGCCCAGCGCAGATTGCATCGGCCATGTTAATGTACGCAGCAACAACATTTGATCAAAGGGAAATTATGTCTGTCATCTCTTCCTGCTTTGCCCCCGAATAATGTGGGAATTTTGGGAAAACTCGGTGCTCCATGCGGGCACGGCCTGCGCGCCCATTAGCAAGTACGTGCCCTCCGTCAGGCCCATCCAACATCAATCTCTGCCTGAGATGTTTATTATTACACTCATGAAGTCACTTATTCTGAGGAGAGGGGAGAAAAAAAAATCCCTGATTTATGCCTCCACTGTTACCCTTTCCTGTCCTCATTTGTGAAAACAAAATTCCAGTGAATTCACGCAGTATCAAAAGT
>CM055197.1:19342756-19390256 GCA_029224185.1 Karalla daura
GCTCTGTCAAGCAGAACCTTCGAGTGACCTTAACACACACACACACACACGTGCACACACGCATGCACACACACACACACACACACACACATACACACGCACGCAAACATTTACTGCACTGGCACAGTCCAGCACAATCCTTTGGTAGAACATCAATAGTTTGTTTATAATTAGCTCTGGCACCTCTTGACTACTTAGAGAGAGTGATTGTTTTTGAAAATGGCCCCTGGGGTCCTGTTGACTGATTGGCCTGAGGTGGTTTGAGAGGAGGGTTGGGGGGGGGGGGGGGGGGGGGTCAGCAGGAGGGGCTGGTTGAGGGTCTGCAGTTGTAGTGGAGAGTGGAGGGTCTGCTGCTGGCCCACAGTTGTAGGCTGCATTCCTCTCCAGCCGCTCTGGACCCTCGTCTGACAGCCACTCCGATAATATCCCAGTCAGATAGAGTCGCAGGGGCGTCGTGTCTGAGCCCTGTTCTGAATCACTCAATTAGTGCAGCAGGCGGAGGAGGGGGAGGAGGAGGAGGAGGGGGAGGAGAAGAAGGGGGGGTCGATCTGAAATAGCTTTGTTCTCCAGAGTTTGCAGACCAGCACACAAACTGGGAGAGCTCAATTAATAGCAGCGGTGTTTATGCAAAGCGATGAAAGGTGTAAATACAGTTTGTGTGGTCTGGTGGCGAGATCTGGGCCGGCGGGGAGAGGTGTGACCGTGTTTGTGCGTCTGTTTGGAGAAGGCAGCGACACATCACAACCTGACTCCGCACTGGGTGCCAGCACCTGCTAAATCTGAACTGTCGCCCCCGTGACGAAACTGGACGCGCATGTGAGCAGTCCGTTCGGAACGATGAGGTTGCGGTGTACAATAGGTCAAGACAGTAGGACCGTTTGCTTGAAAGCGCAGACCGCAGTTTGCTAGAGGGCGAACGGCCTCTCACCGTGGCGAACGGCCTCTCACGTCACATCAGATGTGATCGTTTCAGACTCAAAAACTCAAAGGAGGATCACGCGCATGTTTTACCCCCTTCCTTATTTCAACAAACCAACAACGATTTGGGATGAGTTCTTAACAAGACGATCCAAACCATTTATGGCACAATTGCAAAAAACAAAAACAAGACTAATCCACACCTGGTCTTTCATTTCTACTAGAATTGAAGTTCATTGCTCTTGCATGCCTCTCAGACATGTGATATCTCTCTGGCTTTGTTGGGGCTGGAGGCAGAGAGCGCGCCCTGGGCAGATCGCGCTCCGCTGCATTTTCACACTCACACTCACGCAGTACTCCTCCTCTTGGCTCCTCTTGCTCACCTTAAAAAAAAAAAAAGCTGTGATAAACCAGAGCTGCTCTTCATCATCCCCCATAGATATGTACATTTGAGTCAGAAAGGGAATTTGTTGTGAGAGGTGTGGGAACGAAACCAATGGCCTGTTCCATTTAGTTGTATTTTGTGTCTGTGTTTTGTTAACACGCTATGGCCGTGCATTACTGTGTAACGCTGCTAGAATTCCTTATTAATCCCAAAAAGTTTGACTTGACAGCATCTCAACGCCGCAGCCTTTTTCAGACTCTTCAGGCCGGGGCTTTGACGAATGCGCCCTGTCGACTTGATCACGCCATGAGCAGCGAGCGGCGCTGGCGGGCTCATTTTTCATCGGGCACGTTGGGACTATTTGGTTTTCCAAAAGGGGCGGCGGCGCGATCCCAGCTGAGGTGGAGGACTGGCGACGGGGCGGAAGAGACGCGCTTGAACCCAGAGCGCCTCCCCTCCCAGCCTCGCTCTGTCCGTCCCACTGCCAGCCCGCGCCTGACCCCTCACCTCCCGCCGACCTGTCACCCGCAGACACCCTCTGTGGCCCGCCTTTGATGTAGTGTTTTCCCTTATGTACAGTAGGGGTTAATCACACACCTGGAGAGGGCGACGCGGAATTCCATACAATGGGCCCGCCGGCCTGTGTTGTCTGAGGGCCGAGGGAGGGATTAGAGATTAAAGAGCGGCCAGTGTGCGAGGTAAACAGCCGGGAACAATATTTCGCCCTCCCCACACTCAGCCAGTCGGATGTTGATGTCAGATGACGCTCTTGACTCGCGGTTTTGACTGAAAGACTGGCGCCTGTCTGCGGATTGTGACCTTGTTTTTTCTGTGGCGCAGAATTTCATGACACTCGGATGTAAAAATAGATGGCAAAACAAAGAGAGCTAGCGTTGCCTGTATTTATCAAATATGACTCTTTCTTTCTTTCTTTTCTTTCTAATCCTCATTTACCCAGTACAAACCTCTCATTTCATATTGATATATATTTCATTATAGTGATTTTGCTTAAAGACCATTGTTTTTCCAATTGTGACCATTGTGCTTTCAAACCATTGTTTGTAGGCCTTTCTATGTGTTCTCCAAATGTGTCTGTGTGGGTTTTCTCTATTAAAACTGTTGGTACAAAGGCAGTAAGCTAATGGATGGATGGTACCAGATAAATATCATATTGTTAGTTGGTCAGATTTCATTCAAAATTCTAGCCGATAGTGAAGCTGCATCAGCGGTCGCCTTTTATTTAAGCTAAATAAAGATGTATTTCACCATACAAATGTTCACCCTAGAAGATTTTTTTTGTATGTGTGGCCCATTGATCTTCTAATCTGGGAAGTAACCCAACATTTTTGCAATACTCGTTCAGTCCTTTCGTTTTGCTGCGCAAAGTTGCTCTCGCTGAAAGACGAGCCCTGATGAAACTAAAAACATATTCCCCCGATCACTGATCGCCGTGCTCAGCGATCCCGCTCTGTAAAAGCTAATTGTAACAAGACGCTCCCTCAAGAACATGGTCATTCGCATGCTAATTGAAACTGAAGTACATGAGTTATGGTTTAACAGTCTCTCATGAAAAGCGCCATTAATTTTTATGGCAGCAGCAGAAAACAAACCGACCGAAGAACACAGTGAATATCGCCTTACAAGAAGATGTCTGCGAACGGCGATAGAAAGTTCCTGCGCCCGCATAGCGTCTCTATCCCTGGGTCCACGTGTCTGTGGCGCCACGCTCAAGTCTCTGTTTTCCCAGATTGCGCTCTGTCGCCGTTACAGCAGACGAGCGCTGGAGCGACCTTGTGCTTTTAGATGTTACCGTTTCAGCCGTGCCGTCAGTTTGACCGTGTCAGAGGCTAAACCTCCGAAAGAAGCGAACTTATTTCAGATCCTCTGTAAGCTACAAGTCCAGAACCGAAAGCATGTCCGCGCATTTATCAGTGCAAGGCGATGCAGGCCATCACCAGCCATGGACTAGCTCAAAGTCAACAGTGATAGATTGTAGAGAATTAGCCAAGTTTCAAAGGTTGCTAATGGATTTCGGTCTTGAGTAGTTGCTGAGGGCTACAGCAGAACGCAAGTTAGGCAATGTTTCACTATCACAACATAATCACAAACCAAACAACTATCACAAACCCACACGTCATGGCTGTTTAAAGCTGCAGCAATCCATCTTGTTTCTCACGGGAACAACGCGTAATATCTTTTGTTTTTTAGTACCTGAATTTAATATCAGAATTTATATATATATATGTCATCTTATGACATGTATATGAATTTGATAATCTGACACGTTCTCGTAAGCAAATAATTTTTCATTTATCTCTACATGTGACGGGTAAGTCTGCCATCTTGAAACTACCGCTGCCTGCATGGGACAAACAGCAGAGACAGCGGAGGAGAAGATCAGCCAGAGGGGGCTTTTTGACACACGGCGGCTACCGTAGTTGCGATGCCTGTTTGAAACAGGGAGGCGCTGGAGGGCACTATTTGTTTGAACGCGATACGCAGTTTCACCGTTAGACGGGGTAATTCCTGCAGCATGTCCCTTTGAACATTTACTTGTCTATACGCTAAAAAGTACATTTTTTTTTGTGTGTGTGTTGTCAGATGAATGCTCTTAAATCTGCGCTGGTCCTCTCATTTCAAAATCGCATGTTTTGTCATCGGGACTGTGCCTCCACGTTCATCATGATGTTTAGAAACCGTGCACATGATGAAACCATCCATCTCAGTCACGTGATCGCACTCGACGATCCGCGCTTGAGTCACGCTGTGACAATATTTACACTGGACCGCAGCCTCTGACATGCTACGCAATGCGTCCGGACGTTCAGAGGACGGCCTCAGGGAGCGAGGCCGCGCTCGACTGCGGTGACATCGTCCTATCAGAGTCTCCGAGTCGCTGACTGTGTCAGTCCCGCATGATGATCCGAATGTGCCTCTGTGGCCTGCAATGACCTCCGTTTGATGTGGTAATGTCTATTAAAGGAACGGTTCACCGGAAAAGCTGGAATTTGTGTAGGAGATATCGGCCGTCGCCCAAATATCACATAACTGGCCTCATTTCAAAAATAAAATACATCAGAAATAAGGGCGCAGCTCCATCATCAGAAGATTTTCAGCGGCATCGATATGAGAATCAGATTCCGTGCAGGTATTTGTTCAACTTAGTTAAAAAGCTATGAGGAATTTGCTGCAGTGATTGGTACAAAAAACAGGCAATGGGGTGACATTAATCCATCATCCTACCTGCAGGTTGCATGCACTCATACTCATACTCACACCTAGGGGCAATGTAGCATCTTCGATAGACTCAAAAACACGTGTTGTGTTGTGTTTAGGAAACCAGAGTCTACCTGTTAAGGTAGTAAATAGCGGCTGAAATGATGTAAAACGCGGTGCAGCTCATTTTCTTTGACTGGCACGGGACGCCACAGACAACAGTTGTTGGCTGTCATTCATCAGCTTGCTGGCGGACGTGTGCCTCTCTCTGCTGTAATTGCATACACCTGTGCCTACAGCTTGCCGGATGGTTTCCTGGCTGACAAAGTGAGCTGTTGTGCAACCAAAAAATAAATCCTGGCTCGTGCAGATCATCTATTTATTCTGAGGCAATTCTTCATTTCTGGAAATTACACAGCGCTTGAATTATGACACGTGTGAGCAAGGACGGTCTGTTTTCAATTGTGTTCCTTTTGTTTGTCCGCCATCACCGAGCCAGATTCAGATGGATGTGGCTCGACGAAATGCGCTTCAAAAACAGGTACCAACCTACTTTTCTCTTCTCAAATGTTACGAGTCTCAAATTAATTCAGGGAACAGATAAACACTGTAACACAATTCGACTGTGTCGTCAACTCCATTTTCTCAGGAAGCGACCGTAGGGTAGGAGCAAACGCTGCAGCCAAAAGACGCAAAGCTTTTAGGGGGAATTGCTGGCGAGATTTCCGAGAAAAGGTGTCAGTAGGAGTCAGACGCTGCCTGCGAACGGGCCTGCTCGCTCTTTGCACAACATCTTCAACACTCCCTCCCACTGGAATCTGATGACAAACTAGGTTTAACCTCCCCGCTATGAGTAGCCGGGTTCAGCTCCTTATTGCTCTGTGTGGAGGAGTCGCTCGTCTGGTGAGAAACAAATTCTAGCGGTGGGTTATGAATCAGGCCCGAAAGAGGTACGGAGGCGCGCTCCTTTAACATAGCGTGACCTGAGTCACCGTTAGCGTTTGGGTGTTGTAACAGACCGACACAGAGAGCCGGTGACTCAGTTGTAAAATGTGCTCAGAGTTATAAACAAAAACAACGTGATTTGACGCGCATCTTACGTGCCTGAAGTTGTGTGACCTAAATCCGGGTGGAGTCCAAAGGAAAATGTCGGGAAACTTCACGTCTTTGAAGTTTCTTTTCGCCACTTGGGGGCAGCGCATTACGTTGACTTGTTGAATGTTAGTAAAGTCATTTTTTCCTTCTTGGTCACTTCATGTAAGCGTACTATGAATGTGAGTCAAATATACACATTATGTACACTTTATATTGCTATTGCCACTACATGCCAAACTATGTAGGCCAAGTAGGCTACAGTAGTTGTCAAGGATAGGCCACTGCTTCAATTCCACTCCGTGTTACGAACATAAATATGCAGACTCTTAAATGTGAACAAAAATTTCTGATTTACAGCCCCTGCAAGTATTAAGGCTGTGCTTATATAGCTCTACATGGGAGAGAAAATAATAAAAACAAATGGATACGTGTTATTGTAGAAAAGATAAGGGTGAGGCTGTCTGCCAAAGTGATTACTTGTGGTTGTCCAGAGCAGTATTTTGCACTGGACTGAAGATGTGATCCAACAGGGATGTCCCTTTAAAGTGTAACTACACATTATTTAGGTTTCAGAGATCAGGCCACTTGCTTTCTGGCAAGATCTGAATGACATTAGCCAGTGCGCACTGGTTTAAATATAGTCTCAGAAGGAGATAAAAATGAGCGAACACTCTATTATCTGTACTTCAAAGTGCAAATTGTCAATACTTTCCCAGGGTACTTCAACTTGTGCCAGGTCTTTCATCTCTGCCCACGGTCCTTTAGGGCCAGGCACTTAGATGAGGTCAGGAAGTCGCTGCATTCTGGGACGTATGAGGCAAATCGCTGTATAGCAGAGTCTGTATAGCCTGCAATGCAACAGTGTTAGTCTGAGCCCTACTGTGTTTCTCCCTTCTCCACTGCCTCAGAATTAATGCCCGAAAAACAGGAAGATCTCCAGTTATATACTACTGTTGTGAAAAAAAACAAAAAACAACCTCTCTCCGTGCAGTTGCTCTTACAGTAACTACTCGGTGCCACCAGCCACGCTCTCACATGACAAATCACTCGCATTTCCAGCCTTAGGTGTTTCCTCCTAAACCACTCCACAGACAAAAGAAACCAAAAAAAGTGCTGACGCGGTACGAAGGATGGTGTTTTCATAAGTGGCTGTGGCGTCTCTGTCACAAAGCCTGCCACACACCACTATTCATTATCTACCCATGGGACGGGGGGGACGTTATCTTGGGGACCCTATTGTGTGCCTGGCAGAGTTTTGACTGCGTGTGTGTGTGTGTGTGTGTGTGTGTGTGTGTGTGTGTGTGTGTGTGTGGCACCTCTAATGTGCATACAGGAGGTGTCGGGGAGACCACTGGGGAGGAGTCTGGGATCCCAGAGGAAAGTCTTGGCTCCAGGGGGGCCCTAACCCTCCCTCCCCACCCCCCTTCTTGCTGGGCTGCTGGGGAAGCCAGGCATGGAGACAGAGGGGTGGGTGGGAGGGGGGGGGGCAAGTGAGGAGGGGGGCAGCAGCAGCAGCAGCGTACGAGCAAATGAGCAGAAGAGGTGCTGGGCCAGCTCTTGCCCTCTCACTGACAGGATCTGGTCAATGTCCTGCCGCCAAGGGTCGCGGCCCAGCTTACGCACACAAACTTATCTCCAGTGCATCTGCCGGGCCGCCTGCGCAGTCAGGCTGTCTCCATTGCGGGCCACGAGCGTTTTCCTGCTGGGGGTGAGAGGAGGATGGTGGGAGGATAGAGGGAGGAAGGGGAGAGAGGCAGGAGACAGGGAGAGGGAGAGGGAGAGAGAGAGAGAGAGAGAGGAGCTAGAGGGAGGGACAGGAGGGGGCTCAATGTGAAACTGCCCCTGCAGAGGCCTGCCAAGTCGCTGAGCTATATGGAAAACACAAGCTGCCTCCAGGGTAACAGGACCACTTCTGAATTTCTACAAACAAAAATAGCTCTGATGTCTGGCTACGACCTCTCTGTTCTCTGGCCCTCGTCGCTCTGTCACATTCGAATTCCCACACCGAGGCGAAGCTCATGTTCGAACCCAAACAGCCCCCGAGAACCACCTCGTTTACAGTGGAAAGTGGAGGGGCGAAAAAAAAAGAGAGAGAGAGCGAGAGAGTCGAAATTTAATAATTGTGCAGGGCCGAGCATATTTATCATTCCCTCTCCTCTCTCGGATGGAGATGACCTCTCGGTGACCAATGGTGTGGACTTTAACCGAGGTCCCTTTGGTGAGCCATTTCATCATTTAAGCAGCGCGAGCTCCAATTCTCATGACCTAATGCGTTGTAGAATGCCTGAAATCCGCTGCTCGTGTTTTCTCTTCTCTCCCTCAAGCCTTTCTCATCAACAGCAACGGGGATCCATAACAGGAAGGAGTTCGGCACTGCTGGGACAAGGTGGCTGGCTTGTGGTCGAGACCGAGCTGAATTTCATGTACCCGGAAACGGTTTTATAATTGTTTTGGGAGGGCCGGTAAAGCCTCGTTGTGCCTTTGACGTTTTTTTTTAGTTCTCCGCAGCGAAGAAAATTACACAAAAATGCATCGATAGCAACAAAGGATTGCTCTTCCTCTACTCATCGTCATGTTTTGTACTCTTCCCCTTTGGCCCTCTCTTCATTCCCCTCCGACAAAGAGAATACAACAAGAGCAAAAAATATCGATTGGAGATTTTCCACTATTCTGAAGCCTGTCAGGGTCAGAGGCAGAGTGTAAGGACTGATCTTTATAGACTACCAAAAAAAAGTAACACAGAGTGAAAATAATGGGATGTTGGCTGATGGGACCAAGAACAAGATATCTGCATATTTTAGTAGGACTGAGGGCTGCCTCAACTCCGGAGCTGTAAAATATGCTCAATACAATTTGCTGAGGCACAGGAAACAATTGGCCTGCAAAAATACGGCAAGTGCAGTGGGTCACAGCCGAAACAGGAAGTCCGTCTCTGTTTCACAACTCCACTGTCTTCTCTTCCAAATATGTTTGGCTAACCTCGGGTTTACATTGAAGGTCCGACCCCTCCACCACAGAGCACCAAGAATCATGTTGAGTGATGGTGTGTAGTGCTTCTTGCTTTTACAGCCTCCGCAGTTGAAATCCAATGTATGGGTTAATATGGATGACTGCATTGATGGCAGGCAAATTAGGGTTAAGGTGAATGAAAGGTGTTTGTAGTCTACAGGATGCAAAAACGGAGCAAATGCAGAACCAGAGTGGTGCATTTGTGCTCTTTTTACAATTCCCATCATCGAGTGCATTATAAAAACCAAAGCTAACTTCCTTGTCATTAACTCTCCTGCAGGTCGGTTGCCTTTCAGGATAACGTTTCAGATCTTGGCTGTAAAACAGAGAACCACTCCGCCGGTACTAATTCTAAAATCCCACCGCCTGAAACAGATCCTGACAGTGACAGCGCACCCGATCCCGACACATATCAACCGCAGCACTCGCAACTCTGCTCATCTGCTCCTCGTTGGGCGCCCTGTTAAAGCGGGACATTTGACACAAAGATGAAACCGGCCGCGGGTGCTTACAAGGCAGAGTTACGCCATGTGACCTCGGACGCTAAGACGCTAAGTTCCACAGCGGCCGGGGGAGGAAGGGAGCAGCAGGGCGAGGGCCTGATCGCGCCGCACCGCTCTTCAACCTTTAGACGCTCGCCGTGCTGAGGCGCAAACACGGCAGTAAAAGTGGAGCTACCGGCGCCGCGGCTTCTTGACTCTCACTGATTTCCCTGACACAAACAGGAAGCGGACCCAGACGAGGAAGAGCGTTCTTCATTCTGCGCCTCGGTTCACGGGGTTGAGGGAACTTATTTCGCAGTAAAGGAAAAGGTGCCGGGAGAGAAATGAGGAGAAGACGGGAGGAGAGAGAGAGAGAGAGAGAGAGAGAGAGAGAGAGAGAGAGAGAGAGAGAGACGACCTCCTTAATGTACATTCTGTTCTGCTTTGGCTGTGATTCCCAAGGTTGGCTGTCTAGTGTGTGAGTGTTTGTGGGTGTGTTTGTGTAAGTGTGTGCGTGCAGATGCGTGTGTGTGTGTGAGTGTGTGCGTGCGTGGCGGTGCCAGGCACAGCGTTTCTTCTGGCTCACACGGTGTTGACCCTGCCCTGTACTCTCCTCCCACTATGGGCGAGGCTTGGCGGCACGGCACGTAGCAACACTGTGCTAATACTGATATACGCAGCACAGATAGGTCAACAGACAGAAACACACACCTACGCGCACACACGCGCACGCACACACACACACACACACACACGCTCTCAAAGAACAAAGACTGGGATGTTTGGTCGCTGAATTCTATCAAGAGTTGGGAACTGCTTCGAGTGAACTCTGCTCTTCATATATTTATTCCTCCTACGTTGCCGCTTTCATGGCGTCCAGCGTAAAAAACAAAAAGCTCAGCTGCGGTCTTTCATCAGGCTCACTGTTATCTCGAAAGCAGACAATAGCTTGCGAGCTGCCAATCAAAACAGCGTAGTAGCTTTTTTAATAATGAGGTGTAAAAAAACGTCAGCCGGGGTCACATTTCTCTTTGACTTCGCAGCTCTTATGAATAGGCTGCGTTAGAGGAACAGTGAAACTCGAATAAAAGCCGTCTCTCCCCTTCATCTCCCTCCTCCATTAACATCACCCAACACTCGCAAACCCCTGATTTTATAAGTGAGACAAATATTCCCATGTGAAATGAGCTGCGCGGTATGCGAAGGTACATTCCTGCGTGCGTTTTTTTTTTTTTTTACCATGATTTAAGACTTTCTTGCCCAAGTTGGGCGTTCTGACCGGGCTAAAAAACCTCCGGCTCTGTGTGAGAGAGCCCACGTCGTCCTGGTCACAGCTCCCGATCCTATCTTGCCACTGGTCCCCCTTTATGTCTCTCACCCACTCGATTCCAAATGAATATAAATGAGTGTTTTCATTGTGAGGCAGAATGAAAACAGCAAAGTATGCTACCATAAACACAGGCTAATACTCTTAAAAGGAGCAAACTCGTCCGAAGCAAAACAAAAGAAGGAAATTCTTGCAAAAAGAAAAAAAAAATGTTGCGGCCAAATTGTTTTTCATGTCTGCATTTGGCTGCGCTGCAAACTGCAGGAGAACAAAAGAGAGATGGGGAAGGCCATTTACAGTTAAATGAGACAGATAGTTAATAATTAATGCCCGCATTGTGCTCCACATGAAGTGCTACACATTTCTGCTTCTTTTTTGACGTTCGGCAGTTGAATAATCCAAGGCATCTTACGATAGGTTCAACAGTGGAGCAGGCCCACATTCCTAGACTAAAAACATTACAAAGTGACTAATAGCGAGCAGTACAAAGGTCAAAGCAACAGGAACAAGTCACTGGATGTGACAAGCATTTGTACCAAAGCGGTTCAGATTCTCTTGTGCAGGATTAACTATAGATCCCGTCTTAGTATTTAAAAGGAAATATGAAAGAATAACTGACTTAATGTTCCCAAAAAGTGATTTTGTCATTATTGTGGAATCCCGGAGGATGCCAGGAACATGTCCGAAATATAAAGGAGGTTTTGAATAACTTTAACCCTGCCTGCCTCGCGGTCTGACAGAAAGTATGTGCTAATGTGTTTATAGCGTCAGACGATACTGCTGAACATTTTCAACAGTGCGCACAAATTATCAATCTCCAATCTATCTATATCCACAATCAATCATAGCGGTGGGCGACTCATCAATCACTGGGGGACAATCGAGATGTGAATTTACAAGCTGTCAGATTTAAGGCAGACGTCACAGGGCCTGAGATGTCGTACTACTATCTGAAGGTTGTCTGGGTGTAAATCTCTGGGTTCAGGACCTGGGCTGACCCTCAGAGTTAGCCTTTGTTTGGCAGACGCCTTGGCCCCCTTTAATCTTGCGGGGAGATAAATCCTTTGATGGACCTGGCCTGACTCAGTTGAAAGTGCTGCCCTCCCCATCTCCATAGATCAACATAATACGGCATGTTTGATGTTGGGGGGCTGTGGCACGCCGGCGGTGGGCTCTTCTCTCCACGACCTGCAACAGAGTCATCAATCCCAGGCCACGACCGCAGACCCCCGCCACCTCTCCACTCCTCCCCCTCCTCCTCCTCTAACTGTGGACCAGCTCTGCCCTCTTGACCACAGAGCACTCACACTGCGCCTGCATATCTATCTGTGTCAGCCACAAACAGCCTGACTTGTGCCACACACACATTCCTTATTCTGTATGATGGCCTCTTTCAAAGGGAAAGTTGGACTTTTTGTGGATTATGCCTTTTAGAGATTTATTTGTTGCCTAGAGATTGTCCTGACAACAAGGGTTTTGGGAAGAGTCTGCTCAAGGCCAAGGTCCTGCACATACCCGAGCATCTCCTTTTTCACTTTCGATTTTGTTAGACAGGGTGACACCGTGGGTTGGTGGTCGAAGGACCTTGAGGGCCCTTCTGTGTGGAGCTTGAATGTTCTCCTTGTCTCCTCCCACAATCCGAAAACATAGACGGTTCACTGGGGACGCTAAGCTGTCCCTAGGTGTGAGAGTGAATGATGTGCTCTGGGATAGGGCCACCAGTTTGGGATAAAGCTGTTAAAAGAGATGATGGATGGATCAATTCATATCAGTCCTGCCAAATTATCTGTACATCCCAAATATCAGTGTAGATATTACCTTATAATTTCCTCTGAGAACCAATGATTCATCAAAACAGCCTGGGTACAATTAAGACACATTTTCCTCGGACTGTCACTGCATTTCTTACCCACAGATTCTTCTCTAATGAAAGTGAAGCCCTTGCTCTGCTGAGTACACTACCGGTCAATATAATTGTCATCCGAAAGCCTGCGATTAAACCGAGGTTAACTTCAGGGAGCTCTCTCAATTCTCCTGATAAGACCCCCGGTCCCATTAAGACAAGCAGTCCCCGTGTGAGAGCTGTGTGCTTGGCCTCACACACTCGCTCTTATCTAAATCCCTCATCAACACACACCTAATCTGACCACGGCTGCTAATGCTGATAGATTTGATTCTCCTCAGGGGAATATTGGAGAATTCAGTGTCAAAACTGGGCAATAACAAACCATTTCATTACCCCAGTGCGGATAATGGAGTGTGTATTTGGAATTTGTTAAATTAAAAGTGTTTTTTTCCAATGTGTAATATTTTAGCGTGGGCCGTGGTAGGAGCTAAGGCAGTTTGGAGTCGAGGCTGTCATGCTCGTGTGTGTGTGTGTGTGTGTGTGTGTGTGTGTGTGTGTGTGTGTGTGTGTGTGTGTGCGTGCGTGTGTGAGAGAGTGTGTGAGAGAGAGAGAGATTGAGACGCATGTAAAGAGTGTGTCTCAGCAAGACCAACTAAGGCAAGCAGTGACATTAGCACCCCTGAAATAGCTTGGCAGGCATTTTAATTGCCTTCCCCTGCAATGGCTCAAATTGTTATTGGTGTAAAAAAAAAAAAAAAGGAAAAAAAGAGGGAAACCTTTCCTGGGCGTAGGAATGCCAGGAACATTAATGACACGTCACTGGACAGGACGTCTCTCCAGCTGAGAGCTAAATTCCATTATTTTAATAAAACAATAAATACGTTGACGACCTGTGTTTTTTTCTGCTTCCTTCCTCGTTCCGCCTCCTCACCTCAGCCCTGTTTTTCTTATAAATCTGGGGCTGTCTGATATTAAGGCCATAAATCCTGCACTATATTGTACAATGCTTTATCCATTAACAGACTACAGCACTGCGTCTCCAGCTCGGTGAGGGGGAAATTTATGACGCATTTTGGCATATTTGTCTTTAATCATTGTGAAGTATTAGCCGAGTCATGTGCACGAAGCCTCACAATGAGGTGCCGAAGTACTTCACGAGTAGGAAACTTCACACAAACACAGGAAGCTCAGCGTTTCTCTCCGAGGCCAGGAGTCTGTGCCACGGCGCTGCAGGGACTGATGGGACGCTCAGATTAACCGGGGCCACAGACCCCGCTGTTCCTACACTTCATTGTTGCCCAGGCTGTCGACAGAAAGGCATCAGAGCATAGATCTGCAGGGTATGGTGTTGTAATCCCGAGATAAATGCTGAATGTAGATATTTTGAATTGGGCAGCCTGGTGTTCTTTCTTTCTTTCTCTCAACAAAAGCACTTAAGTAAAGAGATTTAAAAGGGGCTGATTGGGAAGCACAAGTGAGGTTGCATGAATATAGAAAACTGAGAGTGTCCCAGAGTGTAGTCATGAGGACCCTAAACTGAGGGGACTATGCTAAGAATCGAGGCGATATTATTCCTCTGAAGCTTGTCTAACCCGGGCAAATTGCAATAATTCATAGAAATTCAGACACACCTGCGGTTTCAATCTATATATAGATCTGATATAATGATATATGTCCACTCAGGGTTTTTTTCGTTTTATAAACAACAGTTGCAACAGTTACTCTGCAATGCAAAAAAAAAAAAGAAGAGTGCAGCGTAGTACAGATTTGAGGGCCAAGAGAGACCTCTAGTTGTGAAAAGTTGTCATGTCGTTAACAATCTTTCAAATGTTCAGTAATGTCTCACTAGTATATCATGTCTTTTTTCAGTTACAAACTCAGTGAATGACTGCAGAGGGAGACCGAGGGACGCCCTACATAACAATTTGCTGCTTTTCTTTATGCAGCCATTTCATCTTTATTCACATGCTGGATCTGGAATAAGGTTTTAAAATGCACACATGCACACACCAGGAGAACGTGCAAACTCGCTCAGTACAATTAATAGAACACTGTATACTGGGATAAATAAATCAATCAATCAATCAATCAATCAACCACATCTGCACTAGAGGTCACTGTACAATCTACAGAGAGTTGTATGCTAGGATTTTGTTGTTTTACACTGCGTGGGAAGTTATTGTCTAACTATCTGTTATGCAACAATCACGTTGCATAAATGTTGTTTGCCATGAACAGATTGCATGTACTTGTCGGAATCCCTCGGTTTAGTGTATGTCAGTATGTCTTTATGCGGAAGCAACGTCAAATTAAGGGTTGAAGTGATCAGATTCACAGTAACCAGGCATGGGTAAATGATCTTACTGTGTTTCAATTTTGGGTAGCTTTAAGAGAGTCTCTTGCTGTAATACGTGGTGCTTTCTATGTGTCCATTGCACCCAGTGATGGAGGGGTTTGTCATTCCATCATAGGACACACTTCAGATTCTAATCATCTTTAACACAGACGAATTATATCACCTGTAGGCATCTGGATTGTAGCATTAAATCAGTTGCGTAGAGCCTCCCTATCCCTCATACATGCTCAGATATTCTTATGCTCTATAAATGCACTTATTTTTATGGCTTCGTTCTAAAGGGGCGTTCAATTTTGAGCACCAAAATCAGTATTAATAATAGATAGCACGCAAGTTTAAATGGGGCGTGTGGAGAGACGTGAATGAAGCCTCAAGCTGATATTCCACTGGATGCGTTAAGGGTCGTTGACAGAACACCAAAAGTACACCAGTACACCAAAATAAACGCTTGAAACGCTCGTATCACCATGCTCACTGTGTCTTCTGTACAAGTCTGAGTTGTGACTGGGTTTATGACGTCGACGCCGTCTGTTCACCGTCTAGTTCAGGAGCTGTCGTCCAGGAGCTCCGTCCGGATGTCAGTGGTACCTTGGGCCGGCCGGAGCCCAGTTCGGGGACCTGTAGCTCGGGTCGGTGCCAGGCTCTCCCCCCCTGGACAGCAACTGTCACTACAGCCAGTGCCATGATTAAACAAGCCACAGAGGGCCACCAGAGAGTCTCACCTCCTCATTGACTTTTGCCCAGGCCTGGTCCCGGTAAAAAAGGATCGGGTGTCCACACACAGTTACGAGTTTTTCCTCCATGCTTCTGTGAGAACTGTGGTGTGGGGGATAAACTTGCCGCTGATTGAGTTCAAATTTTCCAACTTCAATCGCTTTGCATGGCCTGATAAAAAATTTGCGAGCCATTGCCCCATTTACATTCATTTTGAATGCAGAGTTGCAGCATAAAAGGTAAACACCCCTTTAGCTGCAACGCACTGTGGCACGTCTGTAACGGCATTCTGCCAGGGCGCCATATTCCTTCTGGTGTGTTATGGCAACAGCGTTCTAGCCGAATTCTCGCCATATCAGTATGCAAGACCTCCATAATATACCACGGTACCATGATAACTGCACAGTAAAGGAGACAGCAACAGCAAACAATAGTTTATTTGTCTGCGGACTGACGCTCATGAACACACTGTATGTTCGGACAATGAAGCTTTTTTATGGAGGGAGAAGTGGTGTAGGCTATATATAGTTAAGTGGCCATTTACCCTACTAGCTCCAACCTGATCTCTCTACTTCTAATCTGCTCGCTTGCTCCCTCTTTCTCTGCTTTAATGAAATCTGTTACATCTGGGACACCTGGTCACCCTGGTCCGCCGTCTTCAATTATACACATTGGCATGCGACGTTTTGGGGCGTCTTGTGAGCAACCAAATTTTTGAGACTTCGGGAAAAAAGCTGCACGACGTTTGCGTGACAGCACCAGTAGGTGGCGTGCTCACCAAGTAAAACCCCACTGAAAGCAATGAGGAACTCGTTTTCGAGAGAAAAAGGGGAGGGTTGCGTTAGCAAGAGTAAGGATGGATGCCGCTGAAGAGAGACTGAGTGAAGAAGTACGGCTGTATCCTCACCTGTACAACACCTCCCTGCAGGAGTGCAGGCCAGGCACATCATTCTGTGTGCTAGCTCCTTGAAGAAGAAAGAACGAAAGCTGGGGATGGAGGAGCATATCTGTCGGCAGCGGTGGAAAAACTTGTGTGACAAATATGTCAAGGCCCTTAAAAAAAGACGCACTTTCATGCTGTGGAATGAATGCTGCAAAACAGTCAAGATCCAGCAGGCAATAGTTCAAGTTATTTCATATCAAGTTTATTATTTGTTCTCAACTGATCTTGTAGACATTCAAACAAGATCCATAATTGTGTTGCATTTGTAAAATACTAACAATTTAGTAGCGCACTTGCACATAGCTGCGGCACTCACAAGATCTTCAAGATCTCTGAGATTATGTGTGGAGAAACTTGCAAAGAACTTTTGATAAGGGTATGACAGTAAAATCTGAATATGCGTGGACATATTTGGCAGCTCCTCTCTGTAAGGGAAATGTTTACAATATGCAGTGCCCCCCAAAACGTGTCATTTCCAGGCCTAAGGCTGATAACCCTGATGAAAACATTGATGCTTTATTCTTTTGTTTTTTTTCTACAATTCAGATCAGGGCTATGGTAAAATAATACCGGGGCTTGATCGTGCTCTCAGTGCGGTGATTACCTTTTATGTATATGTGTAGTGTATTGAAAACATAACCTCAAAAGTCTGACTGCAGTGTGTTATTTAAGATGAGATCTTTAAGACAGGACTCAAACAGAAAGGGAGTTAGTTATAGAGATACTGGATACTTACTGGACACTTCAGTCAACACTTGACAGCTGCTATCCCAGCATCATTATGTGTTTTACCAGCAACAACAACCACCTGTTGAATATTTGATTGTTGTGAACCTCCATTTATAGAGGAAGAATGACCAGTGATTCACTGGCAATTTGCTGTTGTGCAGGCATAAAGTGCATGGTTACCATGTGAAAGAGTTCAAGCCATAGCCCTGTTCACATCTGTATTGTTTAGATATTATATGACTGCCCCCCAAATAATGCACCTCAGTGTCATTAACTACCTGTGAATACCAACAACATCAGCAGTGAAGACACCTGTTGCATTTGCAGATTCCCAGTGATTGCCACAAGAATCCTGTTACACATGTCATCCTGTTGTGGGTGTCATGTTATGTAACGTGTAATTTACAGCATACTGTGATACCGATGCTATTATGATCGTTTGGACTTCAAAACATGAGGCAGAAACAACCGCTTTGAAAACCGTTTACTACAACTTCACATCATTCAATTCAGCTGTCCTCTTGAAACAACAGCAACCTCCCAAGGGGAAAAAGCTTTCCAAATTGTCCCGGGTCACGACCAACACCCTTGAGCCAGTGAGTGGCTGTGTGTCCACTAGGCCATTGTTTCTCCACCGCAGCCTGACGCCAGTATCCCATCTCCACCTGTCTCCAGGAGAAATGTAACATGTTGCTCCAGAGTCTGTATTGTCTGTGTGTGTGAGGATGTTGTGCAAAGCTGCACACGGCGGCTGAGGATCCTCCCTCTCGATGCCATGATTCCAAAGGCATTCTCGATAATGTGGACAGCCCTGCCGAGAGACTTTGACCCACAAGCAGAAAAAAAACAAAAGCTATCAGTTAACTGATTCATCAGCAGTCATATCCATGAAAAGACTACATGAACAGAGAACTGCAGCCTTTTTACTCCTCCTCCTCCACAAGTTGACAGACCCTTCCCTATTGTTATGCCAAGACAAATTCCTTTGTGACAATCGTGACTCTGTTAGGGTAGCACACCCTCATTGGAACATGCGGGTCACACCCCTGCAGCGGCTGAACCAGAGCCCGAGCCGCTAGGTGGCACCTTCGACGAGGGTTATCTACCCCAAAAACGGCCCTCGCTGCGCTCGTCACGCAGACAGATGGCGCAGTAGCCTCGGAGATGGCACCCCGTGCGGCGGAGGAGAATGATCTATTTTTCCTCACACAAACACAGCCCATTGATCACTGTGCGCAGGAAGAGGAAGCAGCTCCTTGCGCCACACGAGTGTGAGAGTCGCAGGACCGCAGGCGTCAGAAACTTTCTCTCCGGCCGAGTCTGAAGCATGCCACGCCACATGCAACCATAGCGATAATAAAAGACACTGTGCGCGTCGGCGCAGACGGTGGATTGTGTAACAGTTTTTGGCAACGCCAGTCGGAGAGGCGAGGGGGAGGCTTCAGCAGCCAGGAAAAGGTAAAAAAAAAAAAAAAAAAACATGTATTCCTGAAAGCTCATTGGTCCAAATTTTCCCTGCGCTGCCACAATACTGCGCACACGTGACCTCGCTGTTTTCAGCCAGTCGAACGCGTGTACTTAAAAGACAGGGCCACTGCCATTCATCAACACAAGCGCGATTGGCCCCGGGTCCATGCGGGAGAGCTGAGCAGGACTGGAAGCGGCAGGAGGGGGGGGACATGTCGGCTGCCACCACCACCGGCGGCGGCGGCGCGGCCACGCTGCAGATGAGACACGGCATCGAGCACACACGGAAACGCATAGACCCGAGGAGGAGGCAAGCGGCGCTCTCCTTCCTCAGCAACATCTCCCTGGACGGCAGACCCGTGCCGGACAATGCGGAGCAGCCCCGGGACGACGACGAGGAGGAGGAGGACGCGGGGGAGAGCTCCGTGGAGGCCAGGACTAGATCCAGCCTGCTCTCCCCGGAGCGCCCCGGCGCCGCCACGGCTGCCGCTGCCGCGGCTGCCGCGGCTGCGGCCGCCGCAGCCGTGCAGGCGCTCCAGGCGTCCCAGGCTGCGGTGTCCGGCGGCGGCAGGGCCAGCTGCGGCTCCGACGCGGACGGGGACGCCTTCGGCTCCGGCTCGTCGCCCTTCTCGGCGGTGGCAGCGTCCGCCCGGGGCAGGCTGCAGACCTACACTCAGGGAATCCTCCCCGCGAGCTACTCCAGGCAGAGCTCCCAGAACTACAGCCTGGAGGGAGGACAGATAGCCAACTCTGCCATAGAGCTGCAGAGGTCCAGGTAACCCCCCCCACCCGCACACACACATTCACAAACGCGTACACCTGCGCCTTCCGAAGGGACGCGTGCAGGCGCACAAGCAAATGTTGCAGGGAGAAAAAAAAAGGAAAAGTTCAGCCCTCAGACAGAAATTCGGGTCAGGATGTTTGCACTCCAGATAAAGATCTGCACCAAACTAGTGTCCACGGTCATCCTTAGAAACATCAAAACACAGAAACGCACCGCCCTGGAAATGTTTACTCGACTCACCCTCAGAGGAAACCAGAGGCATAAAATATTGAACGCCTCAAAGAAATCTGCTCAGGCAGGTGGCAGTAATAGTATTATGTCAACAGTGCATCAAATGTAAGAGAACAAAAAGAAGAAAAAAACAGCAATATTGTAATGTGTTTTTTCTTCCACTGGCTGCAGAGACTGTTGAATGTAACAGTGTGTGGTAGGGAAAGGGTTCCAGCCTGTCTGCAGGACTGGCATATCAGGCCATTCAAGGGGACCTCAAATGAAAGAGCACTGTTTGTTTGAAGTACTCAGCTTTGATAAATAATAACAGTCTTTCCAAAACAGCGTTGCATCCTTATTCACACCGCTCAATGATCTATCTATCTATCTATCTATCTATCTATCTATCTATCTATCTATCTATCTATCTATCTATCTATCTATCTATCTATCTATCTATCTATCTATCTATCTATCTATCTGTCTTGTCAAGTGGTCATTTGTGTCAGTGGCAGGCCGATCCATGCAACACTCATGGATTGTTGCCAGATGAGCATGAAAGGGCGCCTCCACAA
Source organism: Karalla daura (assembly GCA_029224185.1). Classification (NCBI taxonomy): domain Eukaryota; kingdom Metazoa; phylum Chordata; class Actinopteri; order Chaetodontiformes; family Leiognathidae; genus Karalla; species Karalla daura. The sequence continues at coordinate 19,362,813 of CM055197.1, forward strand.
ACAGTTTAAAAGAGCAGTCGGATAGTAACAGACATTTCTGATGAGGCCCGTGTTCCGTGGCTTCTGAGAACAATGATAAACACTGCATTCAGTCACTCTCGGTCCCCTCTAAACTATACACTTGCCTCATCGTGATACAGTAAGCAAGCATTAACGCAGCCATGAACCCGGCACAAGCGCACACGCACTTACACACAGTGCAACTGTGCAGCCATTCCCCATTCAGTATCTTGGAGCGCATCCGTCTTGCATTCTCACATTTCACAATATTATTTTAATGCCGAAAACCCAACAAACAATCTTTATTTCAGACAGCCCGTGGCTAGGTTTTGTGTTTTGATTCCACACAAACCACAATCGCCGGGACCTTGAATGAATGAAGTCCAGGAACAGTGCTCTTATTTTATTTTATTAAATTTTTTTGGTTTCCTTTTCCCTTTTTTCACGGTCAGCCGTTTCACAGAGGCACCTTCGGTCCCTAGCAACGGGGCCCGGCTGGATGCTACCATAAGCCCTGTGCAGCTGTTGCAGGTGGCTGTAAGTGGTGTGACTCACTGGTGTGGTCTGCGGGGGGGGGGGGGGGGGCAGAGAGACGGACAGATAGGTAGATTTGAGGAGGCAGACAGATGTGGCGTGCTCACGGGTCCGGCAGCTGTAGGGCCGTAACCTACTTTCCACGCCGCCTCGCCACTTTCCCTCTCGTCCACACGTGCTCTTTGTCAAATTTGCTCCAATCATGTTTTAGTGAATGTCGCACGCACCTGCTGTCTCCCTCTCCTCTTTAAACACCCTGTAACCCTACGCCTGTGTGCGTGTGTGCGCGCCCTGCACGTACAGCACAGTAGGGGTGTCTCTCTCTCCTCTTTAGTTTGCCCTTTGTCCACGCAGGAAGACGGCGAACAGGACAGCTGTCGGCGACGGCAGCCTCCTGGCCCTCTCACTGTCGCAAGCCGCTGTCGGACCCTCTCGTCTCTGCTCTCCGCGCCTCCCCTCCCTCTCTGGCGTGTCTGCCAGACGCGTCGGGAAGCACTGCTTCGCGGTCAAACGCTCGTTTGCTTCCCCTCTCCTGAGCTCACGGGAATTGCGCTGCCAAGCTAACGGCTTCCGAAAGCCTCGGCTTTTACTTTTTTGATATCAACGCGAGCGCATTAGAAAAGCGGGCTGCTTCACGCCGGAGAACGAGGAGCCGTTCCTGGTCCCCCGTTAGAGGAATAACGGGACGCAGTGAATCATTTGGTAGATTACTGGAGCTGGAAGAAGTACAATGCAACAGGAAAGTGAGTCACACAGTCTGCCACAGGCAGTGCAACACTCCACAAAGTCCATTCAGTCGCTGCTCCTCTGGAGTCCATTCATGTCCCACAGTCTCCATCCATAGATCTGTCGTGTCCACTTGTCATGGAGCTGAACGTGCTTCTATTTGCAGTTTTCCCAGGCACTTCAGGCACTTCCTGTTCGACGCCTCGGCTTCAGGCGAGGCGCTGAGAGTTCATTCTTGACCTTGGACACATCAGGTTCATTACTGGCCCCCCTGGAGCCTCAGCTATGTGCCCAGAAAGAAAATGCAAAATGGTGCAGCTTCAGCACACTGAGGCAAACCATTATCTGCAGATGAAGATCTTGTTGCATGATAGAAAGCTATTGAACTGTCAGTAGTAGGCGGACCCACTTGACAGGTTGTTCTGCTGCTGTTTGCAAGGTCAGGGACTAAAGTTCATTCTTGGAGAAGAAGCACTTTGGCTCACATGGTGGTAACAACGACTGCACAATAGTATGCGTTAATGCTTTCGAGTATTGCGTTGTGACTTGTACGCAAAACCAAGTCTGAAGTGAAAACACTGACCAATCAGTGCTCGGGGGGGGCAGGCATTTAAGGCGGTAGGGCTCCCCTGATCCCCAAGTATATTGACAGGCAGAGCATGAATGCATAGTGCATGAAACACGCCATTTATGGCAGTTCAGTCGTTGCTGTGGTTGTGCATTGTGCATGTCGACCGTAATAAAGGGTGATTGTGCAGCCCTTGTGGTAATGGTATCTAATCAGTTTCATCCAATGAGAGTAAAGGAGGAGGAGAAATCTGTGCACGTGTCAAAATTTATCAACATATTCACTTTAACTGTGGCGTTAAACAGTGTCCCAACCCTTTTCCTTAACTTATTATGTAACGAAAAGAAGCCGAGCTTGTGTCAAATGTTAAACACAAGCAGCTGGTTAAGATCCTGACTCTAATCAGGAACTGCCCCCCATAAAGCATTCACTGCGTCTCACAGCTTAGTCGAGTCGACTCCCTGGGCACGGAGACGTTTGGTTTGGTTGGTGCAAGAACGAGAAGCCCCGAGGTTTATTAATATCCACCGCTCCCTGTAACGTTGCATGTCTGGCATCTCATTCATCTCCGGCCTCCCCCCTGCACAGAATGGAGTCATTAAGTGCCCCGACTGTACCGTTTCTCAGGAATGCTGGACCCAAAATGAATTCTGATGTTGAGAAGGGAGCAACCTGTTGATGGAGCGTGGCCATACTCCAGCGGCGCAGCGGACGGACCAGCTCCCTGCACAGTGCCTGGTTTGTTTTCCGAGGGCAGCTGCTGGAAACGTGTCCGGAGGGCCCTGGCTGGGAGAGGCAGGATGCCCAGGCTTTCTGAGAAGCAGCCTGGCTCCGCGCTCTGTGTTTTCTGTCCTCCACTTCCTCTCCCAGGGGCATCGGAGACACACTCTCCCCTCAGACTTCTTGGCCCTCGGGTCCCGCTCCCTGTCAGGAAGTCGCCGGGCCTCTGATGTGCAGCCAGCGTAGGCTTCGGGAGGCCAGAGCCGCCTCTCGCCACATCCTCATCAGATTCTAAGGCATGAGAACGACGGCGATGATTTCGTGCTTCAGTTTTCCATCCACTTCCCCTGCGTTTATGCATCATGAATCAGCACGGTGCGCGCTTTAAATATAGCATACCTATTACCATCTGGCTTTGTCTGCCTAAGGTGGAGAGCTATTTTCACTTGATCCTCTTCCCACTAAAACATAGCAGGGTTTAGCTGTCCGCCTGCCTCCATTAGGTAGTGCAGAGTCATGTACTTTGCAGTGCCTTCAACGAGATGTGTGTTTCTTTGGGGATGAGGCAGCAGAGGCTGCGGCTGGAAAACAAGCAGCGCAGGCCGTTATAACGGTGCCGCTGAGGCTTTTCTTTTTATTTTGGCGCGATTGGGTCACATACTTCTGGTTATGAGGTTGATTGTTGTTCGCTGAGGTCATGGTTGGCACAATCGCAGCATTATATAAGAATGTTTCCTTTTCCCTTTTGCCGAGTCTCTCTCTCTCTCTCTCTCTCTCTCTCTCTTCGCGTCCGACCTGTGGACAAACGCTCTGGCAGGGCCCGCAAGGTTTTTGCTCGGCTGTAGTAACAAGGGCCAGCATGTGCTTTGCTTCACGCAGCCTCCACGGCTGGAGGCCGGAGTTCAGTTTCCACATTATAACATGTCGTGTTTCTCTACCCCTGGCAAGATAACGGTGTTGGTTTCCGCCGCCGCACACACTGGGATGATTATATTTGTGTGTCCGTTCCTCCTTTTTTTTTTTTTTTTCTTTTTCTTTTTCTTTTTTCTCTTAACCGCTCGGTTTTTTCCAATCTGCAGAAACAGCCCACATATTTCAGGCTGCCCGGGTTGCGTTCGAGCAAAGGAGCCCCGAACACAGCATTTACTTCCACTCAGCAACTCTCGACGAAACGGGAGACCATGTCCTGTGGCGAGCTGCCAGCCAGGCTACGTCTGAATGGTCCACTTGAGTTTTATGCCGTTATTGCATGGCGCCGCTGGGCAGCATTATCAACAGATTTTGTAACATTTTCATTGCGGGTGGAGTTTGGGGGGTGGGGGCGTGTGTCTTTACTGTATGTCTCCTGCAGGAGACTGGTTGCTTTTATGATTCACGCTCACAACAGAGTACAAAGCAGCCACAATTGCAGGAATTGTGTCCGAGACGCCGGGGGATGCTTGCTGTTACTGCTTCGCCACTGATTCACACAGAGGCCTCGGTGACGCTTGTTAATGTCAAACTGTAAAATCTTGACTCTTACGACCCTGGTTGTTGGAGTCGCGTCTGGGGTGAATGAGTGGCCCGGCCCGTGTTATTGTTTCCAGGATCTGCGGTGGTCTGGAAAACATCTTTTGCGTCGAAAAAAAACACGTCTCGCTGCTGCTGTTTGTCTACAGCGTCTGGATCAAAGTCCTCACAGTTCGTTTATGTCCCCGTGATCTGGGAACAAGGCCCGGGGCCACATATTGAGCGTTTGCTTTCTTTGAAGAACACTAACAATTCAGACAATTGAGATTTGGAATGGGGGAAAAAAACAACAACATGGTGCACGGGATGGGGACAGATGGTTTCAATGAGGGGTCGCTTCTTTGTTGGCACCATCTGTTTTAATACAATTATCATCCTGAAATCAGTGTTGAAAGCCATTTGTCGCCCTTATCATTTTTCTTGTCCATGCCAAAGCGATCATGCCTTCATTTGAAAATGATGGGACGAAACGTATGCTTCACGATCCCTGTCAACATTCAGTCCTCTTCTTTGAGACTTGAGAAATCTGAAGCTGTAGAACTGAAGCTTGGCTTTCGTTGGAGAGAGTCACAGACTTTGGCTTCAGCCCACCGGACTTGGCAAATCAGACTGCAGAAGGACGTAGGCTGAAGGAAAAGTTGGATTATGTCTTCGTTTACATCAGCTGATCGTTTTCACTGTCGGCCTGTGCAGGAGGGTTACAGCAAACAAACAGTCCTGTCAAGGTGCTCGACAGATGATGCATAATATATAGGTCCTGGCCATGAGGAACAGGCCTGGCAGCTGCACATACACAGTTAGCATAAAAAAAAGGGCAGACATTTGTAGAAAGTGTAGCCCTCAGAAATTCAAGTCAGATTTTTGCATTCCAGATAAAGATCTGCCCCAAAGCAATGTCCAGTGTGGTCCTTAGAAACATCAAAACACAGACATGCACCACCCTGGAAATGCTTACTTATTAACCAGACGACTTGGTTGGAAGTGACCTTTTGCTTCATAAAATATCTCTGTGAATGCTAGTAGGTGGTAGCGACAGTAGCACATGTCAACAGCGCATCGATGTAGAGAGTTCAAAATACAAAGAGAAGCTTATTGTTTATTTACTTTTATTTACGCAACCTCTCTCTGGCCTCGGTCTCACTGTGCTAAACAATCGCAAACGAACCTGAAGGCTCCCATTGTTGTTGCTCTGTGCTGTGCGTGTTGATTACACAAGGCAACAATGGTTGTGGACAAATTGGCGCGATAACATCATCTTTTTCAAACAAACCATCTCGTACACGCACAAGAAAAGCCTGCACTTTTTAGACTTAAACACCCAGAGAGTGCGCACTTGGCCTGACATCCTTATTTGCCCGGACAAAGACTCAGACTGTCTGTAGGCTGAGATCATTACCCAGCTATCCACCAGCGCCCTGGGGGGGGGGGGGGGTGGGGGGGGGGGGGGGGGGGGTGGGGGGGGTGGGGGGGGGGGGGGTTGGAGGCTGTCACTGAAGAAGGATGATGTAAAACCGCAAATCATGTGACCTTTTTAGGCAGAGGTCTCGGCCCTCCATTATGACCCCAGATGTCAGCTGCTCTCCTCGTCCGCCCTGAGAAATGGACTCATTGTGCCCTCAACTGGAGCTTGATGCTCTTCCCTCCCGTTTATGATCATCTGGGTCACAGTATACAGCAGGTTAGCCAGCGTAATGGGCCACGGCTTCCCGTGTGCTTCAGCAGCCTGAAGACGGTTTAAACCCCGACGATCCTCAAGGACCGAGTCATCTTTTGCTCATTTGGCCTCGCTCTCTGTCATTGATTAACCGGCCACTCTGCTGATGTCCTGCTGCTTCAGGAGATGATGTACACCCCGCACCAGCGTGTGAACAGAACTCGCCCTCCGCTGCTTAACGAGATTTACTCGATACTCAAAGTCAGACAGAGACCCCCTGGGAGAACGCGTCACGTTTCTGTTATTCGACCGCTAATGTGTTAATTTCCCCCCCGACTTCAAATGCGGCCACTCTGTGAGGCCATCTTAATGAGTTGGATTATGTCGTTACTACAGTGCTAAAGATGCAATTAGAAGCTAATTCTGGAACGGCTCCGGCATACTTGCGTATCACATGTGGGTTTGTTTCTTAATCTGGCAGCCGACCATCCAGAAAGTGGTCCAGCAGAATTGGCCTGTTGAGTCGTGCAAACGGAGTGAGAAATAAAGGCCATCTGTGACAAAAATGTGTTACACAAAGTGCTTGCCGAGCCAGCTTGTTATCCTCTTAGCGGCTCTGATCCTGGGAAATTCTCTGTGATCTAAGCAAGGCCGAGGAACGATCATTGACCACCACGCCGGTGGCGACACAGAGGTGTTGATGGGTAATGTCTGAGACATGAGTGCTCACATAGATTAACCACAGAACATACAAAGACGGGTGACAATTTTACAAAGTTCTTTGACCTTTGTCAAAGAACTTCTTTTTTCACCTCTTCCATCGTCTTACCCACCTGGGACCTGGCAGTGTGGCTGCTAGAACCTGTTGGAGCACATACAGAGTGAAGGCAGTCAATACACCCGATCAGGTCTGTGGTCAATTTGAGGACACACACACACCCCATTCTGACCAGGAGTCAAACTGGGGACCTTGTTGCTGCCAGGTGACAGCAGTAATTACTAAGTCACTGAATTTTAAGATGTTTAAAGCAAATGCGTCCCATATTATTTTTAGCATCTCTTTCCTCAGTCTAACCTTTCTGTTACACCATGGTGGATTTCCGAACCCAGCCCCGCTTATTGCATAAAATATCACTTGAAAAAGGTCGACAGGTGTCCTCCTGCTCCTCGGGAGTTGTGTAACAGTAGAGTTTGATGTGGGCTGAGATTCCCTGCACAGATTGCCAGGTCTGATCATTTGCTTTATTCAAAAATCTGCGCTGGCCTCACTGTGTGGGATAAATGGACTGTTCTTCGGTGCCTGCTTGTTGCCATCTTTGCAGTGGCTGTGGGATTGATTTATATGCCATTACAATTAGATTTGGAAGAAAACACCAAACAAAAGAAACAACACTTCAGTGAAATTGGGACGCTGTGTAAAACATACAAATTTCACTTGAAAACCTATCAAATTCTTGATTCAGTGTGAACAATGTGCTTGATATGAGTCGCAATTGAAGCGAGGTCAGTTGTAGAATGCTCCAAATAAGCCTCCAGCCAGCCCGATGCACTGAATCAGGGCTATAGATGGACGTGCTGTCTCCACCCTTTCATTAGTGCAGGTACTACAGCTTAGTTGACATTGATTTTGTGTCCTCAATGAAATGTCATATCCGCTAACTTGCCCTCTGTCCACCCCGGCAGACGCAGACTCATCTCGCAGCGCTCCTCGCTGGAAACGCTGGAAGACATCGAGGAGAACGCTCCTCTGCGCAGGTAGTAAATCGCGCCCCTCCCCCCAAGACACATTCCCACCGTCTGCTCCGGCATTTTGTCGTGCCTCGGCATGGTGCAGACGTACCCCACTGACACACTTCCGTCCGTGCGCTAAGCTGCCGTCTGTTTTGTGTGTGTGTCTGTCGCGCCAGGTGCCGGACCCTATCGGGTTCACCCCGACCAAAGAGCTTCAAGAAGATCCACTTCATAAAGAACATGAGGCAACACGATATGCGCAATGGAAGGTATGGAAGGCAAACAGCGGCGTGCCTGAGTCAATACAGGTCCTCAGTGGATAATGGCAGAGTGCCCCAGTCAATGAAGAGCAGTCTGGATGTGTCTCGCGTTACAGGCCACGTCGTAGGGCGAGCAGGCCCGGCCCGTTCGCCGCATGTCGCTCCGACTGCTAAATGAAGCGTCATTGATCGAGAACCCTACGACGGGTTGAACGGGGCTGAATCGTAGCGGCGTCTTCATAAGACGTTCAGTCTTTTGAGTAGGAGTCGCACCGTGAAATAGCTGACCGCTACGAGCCCAGTCACACATCACTGTGTCCACAGTTACGCAACCGCGCACGCTCGCGCGCGCACACACGCACGCACACATCCCCCAGTAGAGAACAGGCTTTCATTTGTTTTCTGGTTACATGTAATGTAACGCAAAGGAAGCGTTTGCTTAATCCTTGCAAACCTGCGACGTCTCTGAGTAACACCGCCGGGGATTTTCACCATTTCCACTGTCCCAACCTGGGAGTTCAGTCCAGTTCACTGCCTTTTGTTTGTTGTGTGAAAGTTCTCCCACAGCTGTATCTCAACAGGTCATTTGTCAGGTCATTTGTTTGCTATGAACGAGCAGGTTCGACATCTAAGCTGTCACCGCGGCTCTTCTTTTTTTTCCTAAGTCAAAGCCGTGTTTTGTTTTTTTTTGCTCATATGACTCAGGCGTTGTTTATAGTCCCGATGTCCGTATCAGCCGAGCAGGCTCACGACACGCGTGTGACTCGCAGCTATTAAAAGAGGTCGCCCTGAGGTTGTCGTCGCGTGACCTCAGCCGCGGCGCATCATGTGTTAACGCGAGGGAAATTTATAGCGAGGAGTTCATCGGAAAAAACCCCAAAAATGCATCATTGTTTTCTGCCAAACCACTGACTGACATGTACAACAGTAATCCTGCACAACACCCTGATGTCTGAGCTCATTCTCCTCGTTCTCGTTTTGACTGCACACTCTCTCCAGCTTTTGACCTGTGGATCTTGTCACATAGATATTGATTAGCTTGTTTACCATTTTTGTTTTCGTAGGGTAGTCCTTATCAGTGGCAGAAGATCCTTCTATAGTGTATTTTCTGTCCTGCCCTATCGAGATTGTAGCCAGACGGGGTATGTATCCTACGGCATGCTGAACCTCGTAACCTTCTCCGGCCTGTGCTCCCTCTCCTCCCTTTGTTTTCTCCCTCCTCTCCTCCCTGTGGATGCTCTCTCTCCTCTGACTGGTGCATACATGGCTAAGGGTTTTGGTGGATGCATTTTTACCATTAAGGTGTAATGAATAAATAAACAGCTGGCTGGAATGGGCTTCGGAGACTCTGTCATAACTCAGTGCTTGTTGCTCGTGCTGCTTCTCCCACAACGCCTCCGGTGGGTTTCGGGCACTCATCCTTCATGTTCTCGTCAACCCATGTTTTTATTTTTTGTCTGCTGCAACTGTCGCTGGCTTTGCTGTTTAGATTCACCTTCCCCGAGGATCCCTGCTCCGCCTGGGAACCTGAAATGATTTCCTTTTGTGGCTCTGAGCTGACTTATTTCATTTTTTTCCATAATGCTGGCAGGCTGGAGTATCTACTGTGCGCCTGCTCCCAGCTATGACAGTTTGTTTGTGTAGTCGCCGCCCCAGGTTAGAGTCAGACTCGTGTCTGCCGCTAATTAGATTTTCACATACAAAGCTCTCCGTCTTAGAATAAGTACTTACATATTTGCGGCTGATCTGATTCACTGTATATGGAGAGCTCACCTGGGTTGCCTGGGTCACATGAGCCGGCGTGTTTTTGGAGGAAGTGGGAGAGAGAGGGGACAGGTAAACACCAGAGAACACAAAGCGCAGACAGAAAGGCTCCACACCGGGGTTCAGCGAAGAGCACAAAGGCTTCAATCTGTTTGTGGAATTCACTAAGCCAGCCAATCAGCGCAAGGTCAAAGGTTAATAAACCCCCCCCCACACACACACACACCCAGGGCTAAGCGATATGCACAACCCTGCTCCTAATTGACAGTTTACCATTCACGGACCTTTGAGACAGCCGGGCCCGGAAGGCTGACTGCATGGATCCCCCCCCCCCTTGTTTTCTCTCCTCCTCTGTCCTCATGCTTACTTCAAGCACTGCCCCATGAACAACACGTCAAGAAATCTTTATTTCACACAGCAGACAGGTATGGGTAAATGCTATTACTTAAAGGGAATGTTTGAAACCTGAAATACCTGAACCTGAAATATCCTCGGGCAAGATTCAAGTGCCCTCGATGCTGTGTCACCATGCTGTCTGAATGCCCGTCTGAATGCCCGGCAGCCTCTGCCACCAGTGTGTGGATGTGACACGTCCTGTAGAAGCACTTTGAGAGTGGACGTGAAGCCTAGAACCGGCCCAGTCATGTCAGAGAGGCATAAATAAGTCTGGGGCCGTGGTCCGAAACGTCAAACCGTTCCCTCAAGTGAAAAAACGTTCAGCGTATCTGCCGGCCGAGGGCGTGTGTTTATGGGGCGTCACTGTTTTCAACAGCAACTCCGGCTCCCACTCTGGTCGACCGTGACTCTCCCGTGTGGGCCTTGCATGTTGCGCCTGCGCTGGCATGGCTGTCCCCCTCTGAACCTTCGACGCATGCATGTTAGGCAATGCTCCTGGCTTTCTGTGCAGTGAAGCGGGCGCTGGCTTCCAAGGGTGGAACGTTAGCTGGGTCAAGTGCAGAGACAACGTCTCCCCACGGGGATTAATGAAGTTAAATTTAGTGACACCGGTAAGTTTCAGCACAGTAGGTAAAAGTGGGGCAAGAAAGACTGTGTGTGTGTGTGTGTGTGGGGGGGGGGGGTATTCTGGAGTGGGCTCTATAGTGTCTCTGCAGTGTTTGGTAGTAAAGAACTTCTTATTCTTAGTTGGCCTGATTATTGATCTGGAAACGCTCTGAGCAGACTCTAACACGGGTGCAGTACAGATGTTTGAAGCCAGGGATTCCTATTCATGCATGTTACTTAGAAACGTCAGCCTTTCTCAAAGTTTCCTTTCTTCACTCCTCATTCCCGGCACACCGAAGCAAAGCAATTTGTTTTCCGGATGGCTCCGTAGAACAAGCACTCTCCCTAGACTGCTTTCTGTGTCTTCTGCCCTCCCCCGCCCTCCCTTCCTCCCCTCCTCTCCCTTTTTATTTAATCTCTGCTGTTGTGTGAGACGTCTGCTGCCCGGGGATGTCCAGATGCATCTGTCAACATTGAGCCCCGACGTGCCCGTCTACCAGATAACACTGTTTTCATTATAACAGATTGGCCCCACATGTCATCAAAACATTGGGAGAGTCATGTGAGGGCCCACTGTGTCATCCCCTCCGCTCCCTCCCTGGTCACCGTGTTAAGCAGAAAGCAGAGGGGAAGGCGAGGGATGGGCAGGAAAACATTGCCGTTTAGTGTCTGCTGGCTGCCGTCGCGCTGAAGTTTCAGCACAGACTAAATATTGAGCTGAAACAAGGTTATAGGCGATGTTACGCCGTCCAATGGGGATTATTTGGCTCTCAGCTTTGTCTACCTGCCTCCCTATGAAGGCAGCGCGTTTCCACTTCTGGATGTTTCAACACATCTGTCATACCTCAGATTGTCCTTTTTGTCGGCTCAATTTTCGTTTTCCAGTTTCCAGCCGCCTCAAAGTCTTGCGCGCCCAAAGTGCTGGCAGGTCGCCGTTACCAGCCTGCCATCAGCTCTTTGATATCACTTATGCAGTACGGCAGAGTGTGAATAAAGGAGACCGCAGGCATGTAATCTTTTTGTCAGCGCGCACATCCATTAGGCCCGCGGCCTCTCCAGGCGGTGACCTAAAATCATCCGCCGGAGTGAAATCGTAGCAAGTGGAGTCGTGGCGGGAGTCCGCATTTGTCTTAATTGGTGTGTTTTACCACTCGGCGTGCTGTTTGCGGCTTTAGCCTCATTTCCAGGCACCGAAGTGCAGATTAAAGCGTGACTTGACGCGCGCGCGCCACGGTTTTAATTTTGTAATGTTTGTAGTGCCCCGCTCTTCCCCGCGTCCTCGGCAGCAGCAGGCATTAAATTGCAGGACTAAACATGCGGCCCAAATTGAACAACGCGCCGGGGAGGAGAGCTCTCAGCCGTTTGCTCCACTGACACACTTTGCTCTCCCCATCCGTTTTCAACACCGGCGCTCGACCTCCTGCAAATCTCCCACCACGGTCAGGCATTTCAGGCAGGGGTGAGACGGCGGCGGCCTAGAGCAGCCTAGAACCACACCGCTTTCTCTCTCTCTCTCTCCCACCCCCCCCACCCCCCCACCCCCCCAGACCCAGGATGCTCTTAATGTCTGACTCTCCTCAGATACACTCGGAGATGCAGGCAGTTAGATCAACGAGGCCTGCTGATTAGAGCGCAGAGCCACTGTCCGTTGTTAGGGGATGGGGAGGCGAGGCAGAGACAAGGCCAGGCCCGGGCTAGGCACGACAGGCGGGGGGGAAGCGGTGGGATTCCTCCTCCGCCGGCGAGGGCTCAAGTGGTCTTGTGCTCTCCAGGGACGTGAAGCAGGAAGGAGGCCGGCAGCGGCACCCGTCGGGAGGCGTCAGCGCCAAGGAGATGGTGATCGGGCTGGAGGGGGTGGAGCTGGGAGCAGATGGAAAGGTGAGAAAGTCTGCAGACGAACGCTGTGCCTTTCTGTGTAAAAATAAAACGGCTTCGGCGGCTGAGAAAACACACCCACCGAGCGCATGTTTTTTTTACACTCGCTGACCTTTAACTAAACCCGGTATTTGTAATTTCCACCAGTTTTAAACGCCTTCTCCTCGAGCAGCCCAATGTAATGCTGCCATTTGTCGGCTAAGCTCAGAATGGCAGCGTCCCGGACCTGTGTCCCCTCCCTGAAATGATGCATAAGCAATGCAGAGCTGCTGCTCTCCGCAGCTGTCTGTGTCATAAATGAATAAACCGAGGGCGTCTGCTCACCAGTGCAGAAGTTCTGGTTTTGATTACATAAGAGAGGAGCCTTGAAAGACTTGCACGTCTCACATGCAATGTGCAGGAGATGCTTCACCTTTCCATAGATCTCCCTCAGAGCAGCATTTTGACATGCCATGGCAGGAACTGGGGCTGTACTTATAATTACTCACGTCATTAACAATGACATTCCAGTCCGGCATGTCGGCTCCAGGCTCCTGCAACTGGTGTTGAACGGAGCCGACATTGATGTTACTCTACGCACACCTTTCCACAAAATTTGATGTTTGACGTTAATAGCGAGACCTACACCTGTGTATGTGTGTGCGCAGACCGTGTCCTACACCCAGTTCCTGTATCCCACCAATGTGCTGGGCGGCCGGAGAAACACCATCGACTCCACCTCGTCCTTCTCGCAGTCTCGTAACGCCAGCCACCGGAGCCTCAGCCTGGGCCGAGCCAACAGCAACCAGAGCAGCCTGGACACAGGTCAGTCAGGCCCTTCGCCGGCGCTCTCCCCAGTGTTTTGTCCCACCCTACATTCAGTGTGTGTGTTCGGCGAGGGGTGGGGGGGGGTGCGGGGGACCAGATGTGGAGCGGACGTGAACTTGTTGTTGTGCTCGTGGCAGGGAACGACTTGGGGGATTTTCGCGAATATGACCCCAACTTGCTGGACGACCCGCAGTGGCCTTGTGGGAAACACAAGAGGGTCCTCATCTTCCCCTCGTACATGGTGAGACCGTGCTCCGTAACCTCCTCTTCATCGCCCGCTCTGACACAAACAGCAGCTCCAGGTTGGCTCATTCGGGACAGGTCCACCTTTGTTTTGACAGGAGATGTCCTTCGATATATCATTTGTTACAACCCCCCCCTCCCCTCAAAATACACACACACCCACACACACACTAGGGTTATTTTTGTCATTCGGAAACTTCTGTGCACAATTTTCCCACCACGACCAAGAACAATAACACAGTCTGCCTCGACGGCTTCTTTCTAAAAAGGGATCCTCCTCAGTTTTATCAGCTGCTTTAGACTAGGAGCCAGGAGGACGTTCCAGCCATTTTATGACCGAAAGTCGGCCGTTTTAATCAGCGAGGTCACCAGGCCAACGCTCCTCTCCTGCCTCCTGGAGCCTGAATGAGCACACGTACGTTGTTGTTTTGTTTTTGAGTGTAGAGTGCCATGATATCTCTCGCGCTTGTGGAAAACAAGGGGACGCTTCATGGTGGTTTGGAAAAAGAAAAACAAACCTGACCGGACTCCCTCTTCATTCTTTCCCGGGCTCTGTTTTTGTTACAGCGCACTGGCAGAATGCACAACAAGGACTGGCATAGTTGAAATGCTCAGTCAAGGCCGGTCTGCGTGTGTTTTTCGTGTCTTCCTCCAATTACAGGAGGCAGCGTCTCGCGACAATGGCCATTGTGTTTACTACAGGAACCAGTGAATTCTCAGCATTTCGCAGGCCAAACGGAAGATATGACCCCAACTGGGTATTAGGGTTCAAGCCTGGGATAATGTTGTCCTTTTTTTTTTTTTTTTTTTTCTTTTTTAATCACCTAAGTGCAAGTGAACCTAGGATACGAGCGCGATCCCAGGAAAACCCTCCCAGCAGTCATTTGATGTACGGGTAACAACAAAAAAACATGTCAGTTCACCTTCACCCGAAAGCATTCGTCCTCCTTCACGTTTCGTGATCGGGAGCGTGGAGTTCCGGGCGCATGCCGTCATTCACGCTCCATGCATGGCCTACATTGCTATACATGAGAGCCATCCTTTTTTTAGCAGCGCTGCCGAGAGAGCTCAGCCAGGTGAACGCTGCATCCTTCAGTGGAGCCCGAAGTGAATTCACCAAAAACAGTTTAAAATGCCATGATGTGGCTTTGATTTGATCTGCCACAGAAAAAAACAAAACTGGAGCCTCTTGACGGCTCTGCCGCGGAAAATAGCGGTGACGCGCGTGTTTGGAAGCGCGAGGGTGAAAGCGAGAGACGGCGAGGGAACCGAGGTGGGATGAGGGGAAAATAAATGGATGCAACAGGCCAAACAGAGCGCTGGAGATAATCGCGCTACGGCGCTGGAGGTCAGACTGAGTCAGAGTGAGCAGAGCAGCCAAAGTGTTGGTTATAATCTGCAGCTGCAGCCAGCCAGCCAGCCAGCCAGCCAGCCAGCCAGCCAGCCGGTAGACCGGGTCAAGGTTGAGCCTCAGAGATCGCTCCGTAAACTGTGACGGCTGTTTACGTAGAGCTCCACGGGTGCATGGCCGCCTCTGACTGCTCGCATCTCTTGCCCCGACTCGTTCCTTGTCGGTTCCCGTCCAGCACAGCGGCGTCTCTGTCAGGAACCGAACTCTGGATGTTTTGCTTCGGGTAGACAGTAACCCCTGCGCCTCCGCTCAGCTGGCGGTGAGGCAAATGCAGCGTGCGGCAGTTTTGAATCGTTAAGTGTCGGGACAGATGATGGATTTGGAGGACTGTAAGCGCGTTTGCAAGTATGTATTAAGTGAAACGAGGGAACAAGTCACCCGGCTTAGCTTCGAGGAAATTGCACGTTAGCCGGATCAATCCATTGTCGGCTCTGGTCAGGCCGTGGGACGCGTCGACAGCCGGGCGGATCTCCGGTGTCACCGGGCTCATCCTTTAAGTGGCCCCGGGTGAGAGCAGCGCGGCGTGAGAGGGCCGCGGCGGAACCCGACCCGAGGGTGCCAGGATCCAGTCACCTCGCGGTCGCCCTGACGCCGCCTCTGGGTTTTCGTTTCAGACCACGGTCATCGAGTACGTCAAGCCCTCCGACCTCAAGAAGGACATGAATGAAACCTTCAAGGAGAAGTTCCCCCACATTCGGCTCACGCTCAGCAAGATCAGGAGGTGAGCGGGCAAGAGAAGCTGTCACGGCGGGCCAGTCCACCTCGTCTCCTGTTAGATTTCCTCTAACGTCAACCTTGTCTGTCTGCTCCTTCCTCGTTCCCCGCCCCCCCCCCCTTCCCCTCCCGCCCTGCAGCTTGAAACGGGAGATAAGAAAGTTGGCCCAGGATGAATGCGGTTACGAGGAACCCACAGTGGCCATGGCATTCGTCTACTTTGAAAAACTCGTGCTTCAGGGCAAACTAAACAAGCAGAATCGCAAACTCTGCACCGGGGCCTGTGTCCTTCTGGCGGCAAAGATTGGCGGCGACCTCAAGAAGCACGAGGTCAAGCTCCTGATAGACGTGAGTGTCCTCTCACACACACCTCCACAACATACAACTGTGGCCCCCAGTTCTGCACTTCAGACCAAAAACCCAAAGATTGGGCTTGAGCTAATCTAGTGGTTAGGGCACAGGGCACCCATGATTCTGGCCTCAGGTCCCTTTACTGTGTTCCTTCCTTCAAATTCTTTTCATCCTGTTTAGTTTCCCTATTAGATATAAGCAACAAAAAAACAACTGTCTATATTGAGTTCTGTGGATGATCTAATTATAAATGAGTGCTTCAAGTGAGGAAAAACAAACTATTTGCACGATAAGAGAGAAGTAGGAAGATATGCTTAATCAGAAAAAAATAAAAATGTTGAGATCTTAAAACCCACTTATACAGATAACACCTTTCTCCAGCACACATGGAGCTGAGGTAGAGAAATCACCCTGGACAGTTTGAAGGTCCATCACAGGACACACACACAGACACACACACACCCACCCCATTCACTCTGACACTCACACCTAGGGGGAGATCAGAGTCAACACACATGGTTTTTGGAAGCCATAGGAGCCAGAGAAAACCCATGCAGTCACAGATATATTCTAAATCCCAAGCTGTATTAAACACAGCGCCCTTTTACCGAGTGCAGTTTTGCAACCAGTGGGTGGTTGCGCACACTGGTTGCATCAGACCGCAGGTCTCCGGGTCCCGCCGGCGGCGTTAACACGTCTCTCCTCTGGTGCCCTGGCAGAAACTGGAGGAGCGCTTCAGAGTGAACCGCAGAGAGCTGATCGCCTTCGAGTTCCCCGTCCTGGTGGCCCTGGAGTTCAACCTGCACCTGCCGGAGCACGAGGTCATGCCCCACTACAGACGGCTGCTGCAGACCTCCTAGCATTGGTGACCGTCAGGGGGACGGCCGGCCCCGCCGGCCGCTCCTCCTGATCCTCCGCCCCTCGCTGTCCTCCCCCCCCCCCCCCATCCCATGTCTGCTCAGCCAAAAGGGACGGACGTCTCGGAGCCTTTTCTCAGCCTTCATCTCCACTGCACAGACTACTGGGAAGAAGGGTCGTTTCTTTGTCGTTGTTATTGTTCCGGTTGGCATGTTTTCCCCGAATCTTCATCCCCACTTTGTATATTTTAGACCTCTCTTGTTGATTAAGAGAGCTTTGAATCTGATGGTGATTCTGTTTATTTCTCCCTCTCTGTTAAATCATCCAATGATTGTCATATTTTTAATCCGTTTTTTTTTTTCTCCTGATTTATCCCCTCGTAACCTTTGGGATGACCGGTTGCCTCCTGAGCTGCGTAGAACTCTAAACGAGAAGCCTTTTTTTTTTTTTTTTTTTAAACCTGGCTGGATTAGACTGGACTCCTGCCCCTCGAAGTGACTCGTCGTCCCTAAAAGTGCACTTTCTGAACGATTGCGGGACGCGGTGGGGATTCGAGACGTTTGTCGTTGCTTTTTTTTCTCTTTTCTTCCTTTTTTTAAAAAAAAAAAGAGCTTTGGGACTAATCCTGAGAAATAAGCTGTGTTCACGAGCACCTCACACACACACACAACACGATTTTGAAACAGACCTTTTGAACAGTTTTTCTCCCTTTTTCTCGGTTTGTTTCTTGATTTCGTAGCCACCGCTGTCCGCATGACGAGTAACGATTGTTTGTACACAGGTACACACACAGAACTTTCTACTGCTACAAGTATCCCATTGGTTTTCTACCAGCCGAACGCTCGCTCCCGGACGCTCTTGAGAGGCCCGGGCCCATTTTTTTTTCCTATCGGCGTCGAATTTCTCCGTGCTCTATGTTAGAGTGGTATTGCCAGCACGTTTACAGTGCTACCGCGGGTCAGGATGCCAGTTTCGAGGCCCACCAGTGCAAAAATGCCATTAAACCGTGCTCAGGATTGGCAGTGTTGCTGTTGCTGGTCCTGTGCCACCGAGTGTCTTCGAGCGAGACACACCAGTCCCTACGGGCTTCAGGGACACACCTCCGATCGGCTGATCCGAACCCCCCCCCCCTCCCCCACAGGGATCAGTCACAGGTCCAACATTTGCTTCTAACTTGGATCGGCGTTTATTGATTTATATTTTTTTAAATCAAACATGTCGGGGGAAGAAGAGAACGCTAAAGGTCAACATTTACCAGTGTGACGTGTATCTCGAGTTGATTTCTCTTCTTTACAGTCACTCGGAAATGATCTCACGCGATACCACAGAGTATTGACCGGCCACTGAAATCAGCCGTGGCCTCCTTGGGAAAAACTGGTATTTACCGCTGCTCCAAGTGTTTTGAGTTGAAATGACCACAACAGTAAATCAAGCTGCAGTGACCCAAGCGTGGATGGAGGGAAAACACACTGAGCTCATTCCTGTTTGCAAGCCCAAAGATTTCGCGACGAGGTGCACGCTCATGAGTGACTCATGGGCAACGCTCGTTACCTGTGTGTGTTTGTAAATAAATGGCTTCGCTTGTTCAATCAGAACCCGACTCTTGACTTTGTTTTTCCGCACCCGAGTCCCGCGCCAGATGGCGAGTTGGAGGCATTTCACCGAAAGCTGAGAGACGTAAAGGAAGTGATTTTTTTTAATATATTTTTTTTCACTCTTGGACTGGATCCAGAGTACACCGCAAACTCTGATTTTCTTTTCCTGCTTCCCCTTATGCTGTGCCTTTGATGTGGTGTAGTAACTGTGATGCATTTGGTGTTCATTCAAGCTGCAACTGGGATAATGCTGAAACTGACCCCACACTTCGAAAAGTCAAATCTTACCCTGTCCTCCTCTGGGTATTGGACTGTAACACCGTCCCTTCCCGGTGAAAGTTGACCAGTGTGTTTCACATAGGAACTGGGTGTGATGAGAAATGTCACTACAGCCACACCTGACAGTCATGTCTCAGGTCAGAATGAACACTTGTGCATCACCGCTACAAGGCGAAAAGGTTATTGGAAACAAAAACTTCAGAAAATGAAGTCCTGCTCGCTCAGAACTGTGTGGGCATGGTTTGGCAAACGGCATGTGGTGCAATAACAAACACAGAAAAAAGGGAAAAAGTCGCCCTCCCAACTGTCATCAGATATTGATTCACATTGTTCGCAACTGTGATTTGTGGAGATGGCGCCGCTCTCGAGGCTCAGTTGAGTGTAACCGAGCCCGATCTACGTCAGCGTGGCATAGCCCGGCCCTGGTCAGACCAGTTTGTGCTGTGGCAGCGTCACCTCGGGTTGAACCAGAGCGGCAGTCAGACTGGAACAGCGTAGACGTCCCTGGCGGCATCGCCTGCTGCCGCTCTGAAGAGTTTATGAGAACATGTCGCCGGCAACGCGCAGACCTTCGTCGTTTGTCACTTTATGACAACGGGCCGTGCTTATTGCAGGCTCCACTGTCTGAGCTCATATCTCTGTGGAGCATGAGGCGTCACGTGTTCCCTTTCAAAAGCACTGCAATTATATTAGACCCGGTCATTAGCGCAGCCTGTGTCCGTGGAAGTGTTTTCTTCAAAGCAGGAGACGGGCGGAGCGCCAACCTGCTGGTGCTTTGCATCATGTTCACTGTATGGACAGTGATTTATCATCTGTCCACAAGAACATGCACGCACCCATCCATTTTCTAAACACTTTAAACACACGCTGCTTAACCAGTGCTGCAGAGGTTATGTCAAAATGATCTTTTATACCCAAACTACATATTTATGCTCTCTACTTGAGGTGGTTGCAGTATTAGTTGCCATCCCTGTTGTGCTTCATCAGCTGGACGTCTTCAGTCTGTTAATCCTGAACTTACTGCAACTCCTCACAGTCAACTCTTCTCGGAGTGCCCCCCACCCCCCTTTCCAGCAAACCAGAAGTGGGATTATGAGACTGTCAGAGCCGATTCTTTCGGTACACTACGCGGGTGCAGCTCCGGCGGGAGCCCTGGACTGGAAGCCGACTGCACCTGCGGCTCTGATGCAATCCCGGGGCCCGCGCTCTCATGGAGTTTTGGGAACTCTCCTGCTTGACACGTATCCAATGTAAACAAGGCCTGCAGTCACGCCAGTCTCGTGCTGCCATCAAAACAAACAGACCAGGGCAGAGTGTGGACACACGGCATATGTGGCTTAGTCCCCTCCATTGACAGCCTAATTCCCCCCTCAGCGCCTCATAAAGGGGTCTATTGACAGCCCTTCCTGAGCCCTGCTCACACATAAGTGACCCTCATTGTAAAAATATGTGTACCATCGTTTGGGGCAAGCTGCGGCCTATTGCCCTACCCTTTAAAATAACAACATTTGGCTGAAACGGCATTTTGCCCCCTTTCCTGTCATGATACTGTGACTCAGGGCTTTTCCACCATCTGCACTAGTTTGTAAACAAGGCAAACTCGAACACTTTGTCGAAACGTCCCAACTTTAAATGCGCTTGCCAGGGCCTTGGACCCGTCTGCAAACACCCCTCCTCCGCTGTGCACAGCATTGTGTTTCCAGGAGGGGAAAGCACTGCAGGTGGACCAGAAAATCTGATCCTGGCCTCATGTTTGACGCTGCCACCTAATCCCCTTTGTTCCACCCCAAGAGTCGATTTCAGAGACAGCCGAGCCTGCTGTAACTGAAAACCAGTGACGCAAAGCGGGGCATTAAACGCCTCTTACACTTATTTATTGATGGCTCTTTAAAAAAAACAACAACTTTTTTTTTTCTTTAGCAGGTGGAGGTGGTGCCGGGGGTAGCAAGGGCAGCTGTGGGAGGAGGCAGAGTGAAGGTCAACTCTCCGTGCACTCTCTCAAATTAGTTTTAGAGGCGCACATGATAATGCAACTACCTGACGCCTGATTACGTGCTGAAGATATTGTTTTCCGAGCAGCTCGGCTTGTTAGTGAATTCAAGACAAAGACTCCAAAGTCACCTCCAGTATATTTTGGCACGATGGAAACTGCTCACTCACATATTCATGTGCCGTTTGTCCTTTTTCGGGAATCTCTTCTAGTGCATAAAACAGAGTGGCTTCATATAATAGTGTGTTGCGGTGGAGTCGCACACTACTCAAAATACACCATGTCTGTGTTATCCTGCACAGAACCATTACACCCGTAGCAGTCAACATAATGGTTGCAATTACGAGCTTATGAGCTGCCCTACTTACCATATTATTATGGTTTTATTTCCTTGATTATTCCCTGTTATCTTAGATTGACCCCTAGCCCGTTTGTCCAGGGTCACTGTCATTCAGCAGATGTTCAGAGGGAGGGAGAGTCACATCATCGGGGCAAATTATGAAATGACTTCTTTCATAACCAGTCATCCAGTTTGACTTTGTGTACAGATTAAGCGGCGACACTGTCCAGAGGCGAGCATTTAGACAAAGTTTACCGCACAGCAGTCAAACTAATTCGGGGGAAGTGAAATTCTGATAAAATTATGGCGCCTTGAATCAGGATTGCGTTATCAATTAACTTATCGATCTTCACTTTGGGCTGCGTGGTGACACACATTGTCGCCCCACAGCGGGAAGGTCGCAGGTTCACAGACGGGCTAAACCAAGGGCCTGTTCTTCCTGCCTTTGCACAGGTTTGCCCCCCCCCCCACAGTCCAAATGCATCTGCAAATGCATTTAGGTCGATTAGAGACAGGAACATCCCCCGGTGTGTAACAGTGAATGAACCCTGTGGTGAACTGTGGTAAACTCCTCAGTTTAATATTACTTACGACTGCGTCGGTTTACCATGTCTGTGTTGAAAGGTTCATTTTTGGCCCTTACAGTGCTCTGAATTTTTCTTTTCTCCCCCCGAATTACGAACTCCGCCGCCAATGCTTTGCAAAATGTGTGTGTGTGTGTCAAAAAGAAAGACGGTCAGGTCAGAGGCGAATCCTGTCTGCGTCTTACATAATAGTCCTCCCTCAACCTGTCCTCTCTCTCCCCCTGCACGGGAGATGAATATTTTAATCCCTCAACCAGATTCAAAGAACAGTCCCCGCTCTCACGGGGCAAGGGGATGAATAAGTCATGAGCTGGAGGGGTGTTTGTGTGTGTGTGTGAGAGGGAGAGAGAGACAGTGAGACAACAAGGCTACATGGACACACAGATACACACACACTACAGGAAGCACGCAGCTAGAGGGAGGTGTGTGTGTGTGTGTGTGTGTGTGTGTGTGTGTGGGGGGGGGGGGGGGTAGAGAAGCTTGGCACAGACTTTTCAAGGGGATGTGGGTGACTGATGGGCCGTGAAGCTCGCGGACTTCAAAAAAATCCCCAAAAGCCGCGGATCTACTCGCTCGACGGCGGGCTCCATTCAACAAGCTCCGCTCGGTGCCGTGGACGACAGGCGCCCCCGCAGACTCTGGCCGACTTCACTGAGCGTGTAAAAAAGCGTGGCAACGCTGCCCCCCCTTTCGAGACGTTAGCGCTGGGTCACTCCCACTCCATTACCGGGGCCATGATGGGAACGGGGCTGCAGCAGCGGCGGCTCCGCGCGCCGCCCAGCGGCCGCCCGGCGCCATTACAGCCCATTGGCGGGAAACCGAGCCGACGCTTTTTTATCCACTTACACGGGGAAGGGAAGACATCCGAGCCGCGTCGCAAAAGACGCATTAGGGTGGCGATAAAAAGCGCTCTGCCTTCTTTCAGAGCATCAGCGAGAGGGCAGCGGCGCAAGCATTAGTCCAAATGGAGAGAGCAGTAAAGAGGAGATGCTCTTCGGGAGTTGGGCTTCTAATAGCTTCTTGAGGATGCGGGACGCCTATGATTAAGTGAAACTCAAGGGGGAAAAAATGGCTACACTGTTGTTCAACAGTGTAAAACAATTCAGCCGAGTGGAAAGAAAGACGGTCAGTCAGCATAAAGCTGAAGGGTTAGGGTTAGGTTGCCAGATGTGAGCAGAAATATTCTCAGAACCTCAAAACAAGATTGTACAAGAGCCGTCGAATAGCAAGCTGCGGCATTTCCAATGAAACCACGTTTCATAACTTCCATGTGAACACAAAGAACACAATAAATGCTCCATTCAACCCGTTACAAGAGAGCTGCAGGTTTCCTAGAACTTTCCTCAGACTGAAAAAAACCCCATGTGAATGTAAATGTTGACTTCCGTATCACACTTTTTTCCAACCTCATTCTGCGGGTACGCGACAAACGCGCTTCTGTAAAAAAAACAAAAAACAGCCACAAACACAGTCACCGCTTAGTTTTCTGAGAACCATTTAATTATGTGTTAAAATAGTTAAAATCCTTTTAGTCTCTTTTACAACAGTCATTATTCTACAGTGGTCATAGGACGTGGCCGTGTCGGAACAATATTCAGTTGGTTTTCCACAGCCAGGTCGGAGATCTTTCGTTACAGTCCAAACACATCACTGCATCATGGAAGGAATACAGAAAAAACATACAGAAACAAGAGATGGGTCCGTCCTCCAGACAGATTTCCCCCAGTTTGGGGGTAAAGTGGTTTAACAGATAGTGAAGGCGATACGAGTGAACTGCCGAGATGTCGATTTGATTTTATCTACCGTCAACCTTAAAAACAGAGGGGATTTTTCTTTAGAATAGTAGGGATTCTCTAAGACTAATGCATGATAACAACATATCGATAAAAAATGGAAATAATTTAAGTGTGTTGGAATGGAAAAAGGCAGGACTGTACCGTTTCACCCGCTCAGTCTACAGTGTCTCCACGACGTTGGTATCACGCCATATCAGTCCCACGTGCGATATTCACAGCTAAAGCTTTCTTTTGTTTTTAAAATCACTTCCAGTTTCTGCTCGGCCTCGCGTTCACACTCCGACGTGTGACTCGTCATTGGCCGTTACGCGCCTGCCGTCACCTGGCGTCAACGCGCGTGGGAAAAGCTTCGAAGAAGGACACTTGGGGTACATTCACCGATCCCAAACAGAAACGTAGCGTCTGTTAATAGCTATTGGTGTGGGGATAAAAAAAAATAGAAGGGAGAGAGAGCCCGAAAGACGGGCAGCAGCGTGCGGGGCAACATGCAGACATCCTCGGGAAGGTGACTCCCTGACCCGTCCCCTCTTACCTTAAAATGCGGAAGGCGGTTGCCATCCTTAACACCGCTCTAAAAACAGTTTCGGACCGTTTCGTTAAAAAAATGGAAAACGACAACAACATTCATGGCATCAAATTTCGTTTTCCTGGAGCAAGCGCGTGGCCGCGAAGGACGGCGTGCGGGCGGAGACGCCGCGCCCGTCAGGCGCAGGCGCGCGTTAACGCCAGGTGACTTCGCTACTGCTGTGCGTGTGTGTGCGTGTGTGTGTGCACGTGCGGTCAAGAAGTGATTTCAATATATCAAACAGCTCTACAAAAGTCCCACGCAAGTAAACGTTTACCCCCCCCCTCCCCAGAACAATACCCCCACGTAGATTAAAAAAAAAAACAAAAAAAAGCATGAAAAGACAGAACAAGTTTTTACCCTTTTCAGTTCCCCCCCCCCAAATCTAACCAGCTCCTACACTGGGAGATGGAGGAGAGTTGGTCTGTCAGCTGATGTCGGGGGTGGTGTCCCTCCCACGTCCACAGAGTCCAAAGTGGTTTATTTTCTTCCCCCCTCTCTCTCTCTCTCTCTCTCTCTCTCTCTTTCTCACTCTCTCTCACTCTCTCACTCTTCTGGGAGGAATGTCACTCATGACTCTAATATAGCCGGTCCTGTAGTGTGAGGCGGAGGGTGAGGCAGAGGAGGTGTGGATGACCGAAACAAATCATTAAGTATGCCGTTAGGGTAAAAAGGAAAAAAAGGCCACTCTCCGGCTCTTCCCACGTGTATTCCCGAGTTAGATCCGTGCATGGCGGCGGGCGGCCGGCGTGTCGGGTAATCTCAGAAACGGCTCGAGCTCACACCCACGCGCACACACGCTCCCTCTCTCTCTCTCCCCTCCAGACAAACGCTTCATTGTTCGTGGTCCCCCCGCGAGCGGCCGCTAATAGTTGAGGAGCCGCTCCCTTTCCGTGCCCACGTAGCGCTTGCTGGCAGCCAGCACCTTGGCCTTGTTTACCGACGGACCTGCGGCAGAGAGAGAGAGAGCACGCTGGGCGTGAATCACAGGAACACACACATATATATGTATATATACATGCGTCTAACAGCCTGACGTTACTGACCGACATAGCTGAGCAGCACGGGGAGGAAGATCAGGCCATGCGTGGCCCCCAGCAGCACGATGGCCAGGTACATCCTGAAATAGAAGACCTGGAAGATCTGGGACTTGGACAGCGCCAGGATCAGGATGCCTCCGAACTTGGTTAACGTGATCCCGCTGAACACCTGCGGAGGAAAACAGGTTTGTCCCGCTTCCGGGTCGAGGAGTTTCGACCGGCCTGGGCCTTCCCCCCCCCCCCCCTGCCGTACTCACCGAGCTGCCCATGTGGGCCAGGGCCTCCTCGGCCCGCTCCACTCTGCTCCGCCTCATGCTGACGGTGAAGGCGCGCACGATGTGGCTGCAGAACTCCACCGAGATGCCGCAGCTCTGCAACGGTGAGACAAAGCGTTTCGGATGTGGGACAGGGGGTCGAGAAGACGGTGACGACAGCGCCCCGTTCAGCGCGGTCAGCGCTTTGGGGAAAACATCACAAGGAGCACGCGGATTGTAAACAAGTCTGAGTCAGGATGTGACGCGGGGCTACTCCCTCTTTCACATGTAACCTGGTTTCCTATGGTACTTTTGGATCGATGAGAGGAAGCAGGCATTTGCTACTTTCAATTCCTGCTGGTTACGAAATGCTCGACTCTGTTAATATTTTTGCTGCTTCACGTTAAAGTGAAACCACGACGTGAAATCCGAGTTCTAATCTGGAAGCTCATGTGAAGAGCTGAAGGCTCGGAGCTGTTAGTTCTCTACCCGGGGAGGATGCGTGTATCTGTGTGCGTGTGCGTCTCCTCACCATGACCAGGTTGACCAGCGACACGGCGTTGAGGCTGATGCCCCACAGCCACATGACACCGAACATGTTGACCAGGATCATGGCGATGGTGGCGCTGACCAGCACGCCGGACCAGAGCTCCAGGCCCAGCAGCACCGTGGTCACCACGAAGATGGAGGCCAGCGACACGCTCAGGTTGACCGCCGTGTCCCGCGCGATGCTCAGGTACTGCTCGTAGAACACGTAGAAGACGCTGTGCGCGAGACATAGGGAGACGGGGAGAGAGACAGTGAGACAGTGAGAGAGACAAAGAGAGACAGTGAGAGAGAGAGAGAGAGAGAGAGAGAGAGAGAGAGAGAGAGAGAGAGTGAGACAGTGAGAGAGACAATGAGAGAGAGACAGAGACAGAGAGAGACAGAGAGAGAGAGAGAGAGAGAGAGAGAGAGAGAGAGAGAGAGAGAGAGAGAGAGAGAGAGAGACAGTGAGACAGAGACAGAGAGAGAGACAGAGACAGAGAGATAGACAGATTCCCCATTCCCGGGAATGGTTTGACCCAAATCAGAGGTGGTGCGATTGTCGTTTCACCTCTTTGGCTTATCTATGACCTACTTGCTTCACCTGCCAAAACACCTTGGACCTTGAGACCATAACAGATTGCAGGTGCTCAGTGACGGGTACTTCCCCATAGCAGAATTACTCAGAAACACTGAAAAGGGGAACTACGATTATTAGAATGCGGCTCATTCGCGGGGACATAGTGAGCGGCGAACGCACGCACGCACCTGTAGGCGAAGACTCGGTGCTGCGTGGACCGCGTGATGTTGTCGGCCAAGTCGCGAGCCATCCTCAGGGCGTGGATGTAGTCGGCCGACTCCCTCAGGATGGTGTGGTAGGTCATGAAGTAGGTGGCGCCCACGCCCTGGTCGCTGGGGTACAGGTCGACGGCCGTGGCGTAGGCCGCGTGGCCGCTGAGGGAGGGCAACGGAAAGGCCTTCAATGGCGGCTCATTGGGGAGGGGGGGGAGGGGGGGAGGGGTGGGGGAGGGGGGGGGGGGTCACGAGAGGCGCGGGAGGAGAACCTTACCCTTTTCCACACTTGATGTTGGGGTTGTCCGACAGGAACATGGGCAGGAAGCGCATGAAGTCTTCTCCCTCCGGCCTCTGCTTCCCGCTGGCCGTCATGGGCCGGCAGTGGACGCAGGATGAATTGACCACTGGGGGGGTGGGGGGAGGGGGGGACAGACGTTTAAGTGTTTGGCCAGAGAGACGGGGAGGTGCGCCTGCGACCGAGGTCCGGCTCGTGGCGGCTGGCGGTATCGGGAACGTGAGGGCCGGGGGTTGAAAAGGCCGATGTTGACATTGGGTAAAGATTTACATACCAGAGGCATTGCAGAAGGCCCCCGAGTCGTTGTAGTATCGGCAGCAGGTGGACTGAGGCTTCACCCAGTCAAAGTAGTCGTCCAGCCAGGAGGACGGCGTGAAGCCTATCGTTGTGCTGAGGGGTGGGGACACAAACTCATTCTCTCACATGTTCTCAGACCATTCAGGGCTCCCCCCTCCGGGGTATCGGCATCAGGTCGTGGCCGGCTCAGACTCACTAGTTGCTGATGAGCGAGGCGGTGTACACCTGCTGGACCAGGGAGTCGTTGTTGCAGCCCACGCCTCCGCACACGGCGTTCTGGCCCTCGGGGCTGCTGTAGTTCAACCCTTCCTCGACCACGAAGTAGACGGGCGCTCCCGTGTGCAGGTACTGGGACAGGTTCC